>AWVW02033447.1:0-29674 GCA_000500225.2 Phytophthora pinifolia
TATAATAGAGCGCCATCTCTTCCATCCGGACGCGAGATCGTCAGGCGGGCTTTGCCCATGAGTCAACGACGTTTCTGCCCCATGCGGCCGCCCGTGTCAACACCACGCCCGACTGGATCTGCGCAAAAAAAATCGCATTTTCGTTAGGCGACGATGAATCAAGTGCCATCAACAGATCTGGGAATGCATACCCCGGCTAATCACATTATGTGAACCTTCTAGAATCTATACTCGTACTTAGTACTGCGCGTTCTCAGACTGGTGGCTTCAATACTGGAGGAGATGGCGAGCGCCGCGATGGTCGTGTACTGCTTCGACACGCTGCAGTCGCACTTCGACGGCGGTGACGAGCCCACGCCCTGCTTCGACGTGCAGCTGGAATAGTACGCGTCTTAATAGCCTGTACTTCCCCCGTAACCAGACACCGCACACAAACACAAAAGAAGCCTAAACTTCCTCTTGTCGTGCAGCCCGCTGTTTGTGACGTGGGAGATCGAGGAGCAGGGCGGCACGCACTTACGCGGCTGCATCGGCACGCTGGCGCCCACGCTGCTGCGTAATCTGCGCGACTTCACCTTCAAGAGCGCATTGCGCGACCACCGCTTCGACCCCATCGGGCCGCAGGAGCTGCAGCGTCTGCACTGCTCCGTGTCGCTGCTGGTCGACTACCAGGACGCCGAGAGCTACGACGACTGGGAGGTTGGCACCGATATCAGCTGAAGCTGGTAGAGCGGCTAGTTTTAACTCTGTTTGTTGTCTTTTGTAGGTCGGCACGCACGGGATCATCATCGAGTTCAGCGACTCGCGCGGCAACGAGTACAGCGCTACATACCTGCCGCAAATCGCCCGCGAGCAGGGCTGGACGCATCTCGAGACGGTCACGTCGCTCATGAAGAAGGCAGGCTACCGCCGCCGCGTCACCGACGCCATGCTCAAGGCCGTCAAGGTCACGCGCTATCGCAGCTCCATCCACAAGCTCACGTACCAGCAGTACCTCTCCGTCAAACAAGAGGCATTGGACACTGCGTGAGCCAATACGCTCGCCCATCACTGCACGTTGGCGAGGCGATGGGTGTTTGTTTACATGTTCGTGAGCGTCATTCACTTTTTTATTGGGTTGCTCGTTGAAGTCTCCGTTCATCCATCGTCTCTTGTTTGGATGGCGATGTTCTCTGTTCATCTAAACGCACTGGTTGTGTATGCTGTGCCCACGAGGTGGCAAATGAGGTCGAGTCCGGGAGCCTCGCGTGCTTAGCTGCCAGCCTCAGCGTCGCGCTGGGCGAGACGCTCGCGATAGTCATCGTGCACCTGCTTGATGAGGCTCTCGCCGCCGAGGAGAGGGTCGTAGTTGGATTCCTCCTCGCTGCCAGTATAGTTGGCCTCCTCGCCTCCATGCTGATCGATGAGGTACGCCTCATCTTCCAGGTCAATTCGTTGCAGTCCGGTCTTGGCTGTATCTTCCGCTTCATCTTCCTTTTCACGGCGAGCAGGAGCGGCTGCCTGCTGACGTTTACTTTGAGCAGAAGCCGTGAACTGCCCCGCAAGGCGCGAGTACACATCGCTCTGTGGAGCTGGAGGCGGCATCGTCCCGAATGCGTCGTTACTCGCAAGATGATCGTCATCACTGCTGGGACGATCGGTCGTGACGTACGACAGGGGCTGCCGCAAGCCAGAAGAGCTGATGTACTGCTCCGACTCGTTCTCTTTCTTCATGTTGGCGAGCACTTCCAGCACCGAGTTGCTCTTGACCGACGGCGGGTTCTTGAATCCGCCGGAGGTGCCCACGAATTGCTCGGTCGGCGTGTTCGAGGATCGCGTCAGCTTCAGCTGCCCCTTGTCTTTGAGACGCCTCGAGCGATTGCGCTCCGAGCGGCTCTGCAGAATCTCGCGCTTTGAAACACTCTCCCGCACGCGGTTCTTGTGAATGCCCGTGAAGTTCGTGGGGTTCGACAGCCGCGAGAAAATGGAGTTTGCTGTAGCCGAGGAATCGTCGCTGCCCATTTGGGGAGAGCCTTCCTTCGTGGCATCGTCTCCCCCGTCCTCGTCGCTGTGATAATCATTCTCCTCGTTTCCAAGACGTCGAAGCGAACTCAGCGGCGTGCGGCCCTTCTGGGATGACATCGACGCAAACTCGGGGGTGCCGCCGACGCTGTGTAAGTCCATTTTAAACCGGCCGCGGTCTTGCCCAAATGAACGGGAAGGTTGCCCATTGTCGTCGTCATCACTTCGCATAGGAACATCATCACTACGGTCGTGCCCACGCTCGTCCTCGTGCTCATCAGTGCCCATGTCTTCGTCGTCATCCAGCTCGTTGGCCCAGGAGGTCGGGCCAGTTTGCGCCTGTCCGGACACTGCAGCAAACCTGCTGCCCACCGAGACTGGAACTCGCGCGCGTGGCGTCTGTCGAGCTCCCACAGCTACCGCGCTCAGCTTCTTGAGCTTGGATTCCAAGTAACGAACGCGCTCCCTGCTTGCTGCGAGATCTTGACGCTCTTGCTCCAGTCGTCCTTCCATCAGATGCTTCTCTTGGTCTCTTGAATGGGAAATCATCTCGAGCTCCTCGCATTTCTTCCTCAGCACCGAGTTTCTCTCTTCAGAGACCGACAACAAGACTCGGCTGCGCTCATCAAGCGGCTCCTGCGCAGGCGATGCCTCCTCCGTGCTGACCCCGCCATTTACTACTCGCTGCAAAGATTCTTCGTAGCTCTGCTTCATCTGCATCGTTTTCTCCCGCTCTTGCTCAAGATGACGCACGAGTTCTTCCATTGCAACTTGCTGTTTGGCAAGCTCTTGCTCCTTTCGCTGGTCTTGCTTCTTCACGTCCACCGCCATGCTGAAGAGCATCTTGAGAAGCGTTCGTGCCTCGGGTAAGGACTGCGTCGTCTCAATTTTCGCCAATGCGTTGCCTCCATCCACGATCCGGACATCATCAGAAATCTCGGATATCTTCTCCTCCTTGTACTCCAGTTGAGCTTGGCAGGCCTCGATGCGCTCCTCCAAGTCATAAAGCAGCTGCTCTTCGGCAGGCGTAAGCTTCTGTGCCTTTCGTCCACTGTTGCGACGAGTAAGCGGCGAGTTTTGCGTAGGCGAAGACGTTAGCATGTCCCGGATATTCGTCTGGGACGAAATCGAGTTCTTCACCTCCTTCTCCAGCTTGTCACGCTGAGCGTACAGCGCCTCCATCTCCTTCGCCACCGCTTCTCGCTCTTTCTGCAGTTGGTCCAGCTTTTCTTGCTCCTCCGCGCGCTTCTTCACCTCCTCGGACAGCCATTTCGCGTCGCGATCAGCACGATTCGCTCCCGCATTCTTCTTGCGACCGTACGAAGTGTTCATTTTTCTCGCCTGAGCAGTCAATTGCTGTTGCTGCTTGAGCTTCTGCTTCGCTGCAGACACCTCTTCCATCTTGCGCTTGAGCACTCGTTCCTGGGCGTCCTTCTGGGTACCCAGACGCAGAATTTGCTGCTTGTCACGCTGCTGGCCACGCTTTAGACTCATGATCTCACGGCGCCGTTGCTTGGCTTCTTCTTCGTACCGCTTTCTCTCCTCCTGCATCTTCTTGACCAAATCCACCTTTTGCCGCTTCATGTTGCTGATCTCCGAGTTCAGTACACGCAGTTGCATCTCACTTTTCTTCTTCTGGTTGATGAAGCGGTTCATATCGCTCTGTTTCTTTCGCAGGGCCTGGAGCTCCGCTTCCTTCGTTTTCAGGTCTTTGGACAGCTTTGACAGTCGCCCATTGCCACCGGTCGAGTCTCCCTCAGCGGCAGCCTTCTTCTCCGTCTGCTGGATCTCGTCAACGAGCCGATCGCGGTCCACCTGGGCATTGCGCACCTCTTCAATCATCTCCGCCATCTTCTGCTCGTACAAATTCTTCATCCGATCGTAGTTTTCCTGAGCCTGACGGATGTTCTGCACAAGTTGCTCCTTCAGGGAGATCTCATTAGCAAGATCTTGAACCGACTCGCCAAGGTGACGTTGGCGACGCTGGAACACGCGCACCCGATCAGCCTCCTCTTGGTTTTCCTCCTCGACTTCCATGCCATCCGCCGAATCGCCTTCGGCCTCGCTTCCGTCACTGTCCCCGCCAGCATCATCACCGATGTCTCCCTCTTTCAGTTTGTTCAGCAGTGCGGTCTCCCTTTCAATCTCTTTCTCGGCACGTTCAAGCAGCTCGCTACCCACCTTTGTATCGACCTCCACGAGTGAAGGCAGCGCAAACACCGGAGCTGTAGGTGGCCGGGTAGCACCACTACCGCCACCGCTGCTGACCGATCCAGGGAAACGCAGCATGGCATTGTCGCGCTCTCGTTCCACCGCGCGAAGCTTTTCTTGCAGCTCGCAAATTGTACGCAGCTGGTCTTTCAGAACATTGGACTTCGACTCTCTTTCCTCCAGCGAGACCGATTTGCCGTCTGCGCCTTCTTCAACGCACAGCCGCAAGTAGTCGCGCTCTGCTTGAGCAGCAATCATCTCTTCTTTTAAATGATCCAGCTGGGTCTTACCGCGCTTGAGCTCGGACGTCAGCCGAGCCACCTCGTTTTCCGCAGTCTCCGCACGCGTTCGGAGATTGCCGAACGAGTCAAAGTCGTTTTCCATCCCGATCAAGTTCGTCCCCACGGTTGCCATCTTCAGCTCACTTTCCGAAAGCCCCGGGTTGCGCAGTCGATGCACCTCCATCTGAAGCGTCTGCACCTGGCGACGCAGCTCCATCGTCATGGCCGACGCCTCGTCGCGGTTGACCACGGGCTTGTTCTGGATGTTCCTCGCTCGGTTGGCGTACTTGAGCGCATTCAGCGTCTCCTCGAAGTTAACGTCCGCAGGGCTCACACAAGTCAGCATCAACGTGCGGCTGTTGCCACCGAGCGAGTCTTGAAGCATCCGCGTGAGCTTCGAGTCGCGGTACGGGACGTGCACCTTCCCGCGCTTCTTGTCGTCTCCAAGCGCGCTGATGACGTTACCGAGGGCAAGCAACCCCTTGTTAATGTCGATACCTTCCTTCAGCCGCTTTCCTTCGGCTTGAGTGCGCTTCTGGCGCTCCGAGCCGGCAAGATCCACGAAGTTGAAGTACGAGTTCCTCGTCTCGTAGTCTCCCTCCTCCAGTGGTTTGCCGTCAGCAGGAGGGTCACCAATGGGCACGTGCTGCACCATGGTGACCGTGAAGATGGCGTGCGAGCGACTCGAGTGCGCGTTCATGAGCGTGCTGCCCGTGGTGCGGCAGAGCGAGCCGCGCTCCAGCATCCGCATGCACTCGTCAGCGTCACTGACCTGCATCTCCGAGGCTCCGGTGACCTGTACCTCTCCACCCTCGGCCTCACGTAGAGCCACCTTACTTTCGCCCGTCGAGTCGCTCAGCGTGACGAGCAGGTCGTGGATCTCTTCGCCGTAGATCTCTAGGAAGCGGATCTTGAGCGTTGCCTTGTAGTGCACATTCTCGCTGCACTTGGTATCGATGTGGTCGAACATGAAGCTGATGACGCGCGGGATGATGCCGTAGTCCTCGGGCGGGATGTGCACGGCGCTGCCGCTGCCCATGGTGTACGTCTTGCCCGAGCCCGTCTGACCGTAGGCGAAGATGGTCGAGTTGTAGCCGTCGAACGTGGCGCGGATGAGCGGGTCCACGCAGCACCAGATATCGCTCTGTTGCGCGTACTTGCCGAATACGTAGTCGTACGTGAAAGCGCGGTTCTTGCCCATGACAATCTGTCGCTCGTCCTCCAGTACGGACACGCACTCGTCGCAGCGCTCCACCTTCTCGCGACCGATGAGCGGCCGGATGCGCACGGCCACGCGCACAGAAGCCGCGTCGTCTTCCGCCATGAGCTGCAGTAGAACGAGCGGGGAGAAGCGAAGGGGTACGAAGACAAGTGGAATTGCAGTTGATTGAAAATGTTGCACTTGCTATGTTGCGTGAAGAAGAAGTTGCAGATAAAGTTGCCCTAACAGAGGCTGGCTGAAGCTCGTGGCGGAGGACACCGACAACGTGGTCGCTATTAAGCCCGAGACGGACTGCGACGTATACAACGAGGAGACTGCTTCGAGTCCGCTGTGCGCCACGTTCACGCTGTTGACTGGCGAGTACCGGTTCGGCTCCCTTGTGGCGGAGGAAGTAGGGAACAAAACATGCTTGCAGGACGTTCGACGTTGCATTTGATTGCTGTTGTGGTTTGTAGTAAACAAAAGACGACATAGATCCGAGACAGCATGCAACTTGGCCAACTTCAACGACGACGCTGTCGGATTAGTCGTCGCCGTCGCCAAAGAGGCTCTTGAAAATGCCCATGACACCGCCGTCTCCACTCGACTCTTCTTCGCCTCCGCCGACGTTGTCGAATCCACTCTCGCTCGCTGTGTCCTCGCCACCGCCACCATAAATATCGTCGTCCTTGGCCCAGTCATCCACGCTGTTTTCAGCTCCGAAATCCTCACCGGCGTCAGCATCGGTAGCAGCTCCGGCAGCCTCGTCAGCAGCTCCACCCGCAGCAGCTCCTTGGTCGCCGCCGCCGCCGCCGCCCATCATGAACGGGAACATCATGCCGCCGGGGCCACCGCGAGGAATCCGCGCGGCCATTTCTCCAACCACACGGTCGAACGGCAGGCTCTGCAGGTAGATCTTGCCGGGTCCAGTGAGCGTCGTCACGAACAACCCCTCGCCGCCAAACAGCACGTTCTTCGCTCCCTTCATCATGGTGATGTCGTAGTGGACACTGGGCTCAAACGCCACGAGGCAGCCGCTCGAAATGCGCAGCACTTCACCCGGTTGCAGCTCGCGCTCAATCAACGTTCCAGAGGCACGAACAAGCACGTCGCCACTACCGGTCAGCCTCTGCAGAATAAATCCTTCACCCCCGAAGAAGCCAACACCGAATTTCTTGGCAAACTCCTACAGAGTACCGTCACAAACGAGGTTGCTTCACTTAGGTGTGGCTCACAGAGGGTATGCAGGAGTGTACTAGAGCAAGTACAAACCATTTCGATGTTCACAGTGTCCGACCCACACAGAAACGCTCCCTTCTGACAGATGATCGATTCGCCGAGGAAGTCGCTCAAACGGAGGTGAACGATTTTGCTCGGGAAACTCGTGCCGAGCGCAACGTGACCCTTTTCGCTGCCATGGTACGTGAAACGTGTCACGAAGAAGTTTTCGCCTGTCATCATTCTGCAATCGTACCACGTCAATATCGTCCACAAGCTCAAAAATGGCTCAGCAACTCACCGCTTCATGCCTTCGCCAATGCCTCCGGCGGTAGTCGTGTCCATCTCCACACCTTCCGTCATGTAGATCATCGCACCCGTCTCCGCACGCAAGCACTGCTCAGGTTCGAGCTTGATCTGCAGTCGAAGTACACAAACCCAACTCTGTCAGCTTCTGTATAGCCCCCTCCAAAAAGCTGTAAGGACGCTTGTCTTACGTGCACGACTTGCGAATCATGGCCCTCGATGGACATGGCCTTGTCGAAGTCGATGGGCACGAACACCTCGTTGCCCGTGTTCTTGTGGTGGGGCAATGTCACGGCCTCGCTTTCCTCCTGCTTGGGTTCGGGCTTCGCAGCCGCCACAGTCTGCAGCGTCACGCCAGGAAGGTGATGCACGGTCTTGCGCAGACTCGAGTTGTAGTACACGACATCGCCTGTAGCAGCAGTCAGCGAGAAGGCGCTCCGTTAAGCTCGATGTGTCACTTCCTCTTCAAGCGTGCAGTACGGACCGTTCTTGCGCGTGATGGCCTCCCAGCCGTCGGGCAGCGCAGAGGAGAAGGCTCTAGCCTGGCGCAGTCCCGCGAGGCGTGCAGCACCCGCCGCTTTGGGCACGTGACGGAGCAGCCCACGGCGCAGCATCACTGGTCCCTTCGTCTCGTCAATCGGAAACCGGAAGAATGCGTGCGGATATGCGTGGCCTTTAATAGTGGACATTGGTGTGCGCCACACCAAAATAAGCGCGCAACAATCAAGATGTACCCAATACTATTGCTAGACTTTGATGTCACCCTCTCTAACTTATGAGCCTGGACTCCAGCCCGGAGTCGAGTTTGCATCCCAAGGCTGCAGCGCAGTGATGGTATAAATATCCGCTCGTTGAGACTAAACATGGAGCTGTTGGCAGCATGGAGCAACGTGTATTTTGGACTTGGCGCATGCGACGATGCGAGCTCCAAAATTGCACTCCCAGGCCAACGCCATCATCTCAGACGTCCGCCTCACCACCAATTTAGGGCCGCAACAGCGACTGCAGCGGGCGAGGCTGTCGTCCTCCCCGTCTTGGGAAGCGGCGTCCGTTACGCGCGCTTTTTCAAACAAAAAACCGCCTTCCATGTTTGGCAAGCCCGCGCGCTTTCACCCCTTCCCTCCCGCGCGTCAAACTCTGCTTCTTTGATCGCGTGCCGTCCGTCCCCTGCCAGTGGTTTCAGATTCCGGCGGCCTTTCCACGCGTTTATACTGGGAAAATGTAAGCTGCAGGAGTGATGGTCCGCGCCGTTTTGAATTCCCGTGCGCGGCTCCAGGGCTGCTTCATTCGCCAAAAGTCCGAATTCTCCAAAGAACCCGCGCCAGCCAGCCAAGAGCCGCCGCAGGAACCCCGTCGACTCGCACTAAAGCAACAGGTACGACCCCCTTCGCCTCGGTGGGGCGGGTATCCCCCTCCCCCCTGTGTCCTCCTTCCCCCTCGTAGATCCCCTGCTCCCTTGCCCCCACCACGCGGCGGGGAAAACCATACGAAGGGAAAAAGGGCAGCTCGTGATCTTTTCTGTTGTCTCGGGAGCTAACGACCCTTTGCTGCTTACTCACAGGCAGACAAACATGAGAGAGCTCGTTCACATCCAGGGTGGCCAGTGCGGTAACCAGATCGGCGCCAAGTTCTGGGAGGTCATCTCCGACGAGCATGGCGTGGACCCCACGGGCTCGTACCACGGCGACTCGGACCTGCAGCTGGAGCGCATCAACGTGTACTACAACGAGGCCACGGGCGGCCGCTATGTGCCCCGCGCCATCCTCATGGACCTTGAGCCTGGCACCATGGACTCGGTGCGCGCCGGTCCCTACGGCCAGCTCTTCCGTCCGGACAACTTCGTGTTCGGCCAGACTGGCGCCGGTAACAACTGGGCCAAGGGACACTACACCGAGGGCGCCGAGCTCATCGACTCGGTTCTCGACGTCGTCCGCAAGGAGGCCGAGAGTTGTGACTGCCTGCAGGGTTTCCAGATCACGCACTCGCTCGGCGGTGGTACCGGCTCCGGTATGGGCACGCTTCTTATTTCGAAGATCCGTGAAGAGTACCCGGACCGTATCATGTGCACGTATTCGGTGTGCCCGTCGCCCAAGGTGTCGGACACGGTCGTGGAGCCCTACAACGCTACGCTGTCGGTGCACCAGCTGGTCGAGAACGCCGATGAGGTCATGTGCCTGGATAACGAGGCCCTGTACGACATTTGCTTCCGCACGCTGAAGCTCACGACCCCGACCTACGGTGACCTGAACCACCTGGTGTGCGCCGCCATGTCGGGCATCACCACGTGCCTGCGTTTCCCGGGTCAGCTGAACTCGGACCTGCGTAAGCTGGCCGTGAACCTGATCCCGTTCCCGCGTCTCCACTTCTTCATGATCGGTTTCGCCCCGCTGACGTCGCGTGGCTCGCAGCAGTACCGTGCCCTGACGGTGCCCGAGCTGACGCAGCAGCAGTTCGACGCCAAGAACATGATGTGCGCCGCCGACCCGCGCCACGGCCGCTATTTAACTGCCGCGTGTATGTTCCGCGGACGTATGAGCACGAAGGAGGTGGACGAGCAGATGCTGAACGTGCAAAACAAGAACTCGTCGTACTTCGTCGAGTGGATCCCCAACAACATCAAGGCTAGCGTGTGTGACATCCCGCCCAAGGGCCTCAAGATGAGCACCACGTTCATCGGTAACTCGACCGCCATCCAGGAGATGTTCAAGCGCGTGTCCGAGCAGTTCACGGCCATGTTCCGTCGTAAGGCTTTCTTGCACTGGTACACTGGCGAGGGTATGGACGAGATGGAGTTCACGGAGGCCGAGTCCAACATGAACGACTTGGTGTCCGAGTACCAGCAGTACCAGGACGCGACTGCAGAGGAGGAGGGCGAGTTCGACGAGGACGAGGAGATGGACGAGATGATGTAGACGGCGTAGTCGGTACGACCTCCTTTCATGATCGCCTTCGTGCAACTCGTGAGTAGCTTAGCTATCTACGCTCAGAGAGGTTAGTGGCTTGGCATCTACAGAACAGAGATCTTATTACCTTTCTTAAACTCGTTGAATCTTCCTAGCTCCAAATGGGTCCAAAAATGCGGTACAAACCGTTTCTGGTGTACTTGAAGTGGCCCATCTCAACTTCCAGCCCAAAGCGCGGCCTGTCCTCAAACGAGCTCCTCTACGCTAGCACTTACTCTAACGCTCGGTTGAACCTGTGAGTAGCTCCGTAGGTGGTCGAGTGGTGCACTCGCGCTGAAGCCTCCAGTGGAGGCCCGACGTGCCAATCAAACTTGTGTCAGCATCTGTGATGGCGCCAACTGCCACTAAGCGTCTATTTCAATTTGGTGTGCACGAATCCGTGCATGTCCTGGTCGAGCTGTCCGTCGTCTCGATTCCGACGTGGTGAGCCTTCCAAACTATTTCGGTGGTTGGAGACCTTGAAGTTGACTTGTACCAGTCCGAAGTTCCTCCGCATCAGATGCGTGGAGCCTCGCCCTCGAGCCACGATGGGCCGGACGTCCTACCCGCCCGCATGACACCCGCGCAAATCCGCAGTCTGGGCATTCCGCAGGCCTCGTATCCACCCTTCCGCGAGTCCTTCTTCTTCGACCCACGCGCCAACACGGCTCTCAAGAAGGGCGGACGGCCGCCTGACCGACTAGTCTACGCACGTGAGTCGAGGCGGATGTGGTCGACGCACGGCCCAAGCATCGACCTGCGGCTGCCCAGGACAATGGTGAAACCTGGCACCGCCTTCCGCAACGAGTGTCTCAGTGCCGACCAACTCTACAGCTCCCACCGCAACTCGCTGGGCTATGAAGTCCATCGTACGTGACATGGACACACTGTCCGAGTACGTTGTTTCTAATGGCTTATTGGATTGTTGGGATGAAGGCTCTTTGCGAGGTTCCAGTCTCTGCAGCACTACTAAGCGGTTCAGCAGCGTACGCGTCCGTCCACTCGGAAACACATCGGGTTAGAATACTAACTCTTACTTTTATGCAGCAAGCTTGTACTCCTGAGTGCGTTGGTCCTGGGTCGTATGACGTCATGAAGAAGCCAAGTGGACTGCTCACGGTCCCTCCCCCTCGCCCAGAAGGAGTAAGTCTAGTCGTGCGTCAACAATGCTGAACGTCTTTCGTTTTGCTCGAACTGACAACGCGTTGTAGGATTTTCTTCCCCCTGATCGTCTTCGGCAATGGGGTGGGCGGCCTGACTCGCGGTCGATGGATAGCGCAGGCGAGTGGAAGTACACGTCGGAAAAACCATCCGCCACGAAGTTTTCGTTCCGGAAAGCTCGTGCTTCCACGTGGATTGAGCAGGTTGAGCAGCGGCAGCAAAGAGAAAACCCACTGGCCCGACGTGAACCTGAATTCTCTGCGGTGCTGGCTCCGGAACAGCGACTTCCTCACTTCTTACAGGGAACAAGTAACCCCATCCATAGTAATCCGACAGCTGCCTCCATCACGGAAGCACCAAACGCCGCTCCATCTCGGGTTGAAGCCTTAGTCGTCTCACTTTACCCGCCAGTGAATTAAGCTCGGTTATGGCTGTAGATAATTTTCTTAAAGTGCACTGTAGTGAAAGTATGTTCATCGATCCTTTATACTGGGAGGTTGGTATTAGGTATGTTTGGTTAGCACTTTGAAATTGCCCACGTAGCAGAAAAGAATTGAGACTTCGTCGTAGCTTTCGGCCAGCCCATCCGTACGGGGGGAAGCATTGTCGCCAAGAGGTTGTCACGGCGTTCGCGCTCTTCGTCGACTCATATCCGTTCCAGCAACTCTTGAAATCATAGCCAGGTTCGTAATCCACGGGCTTTGGAGCCACGTTCGACTACCGGCGTGAATACACTGTGCGATGACAGCTTCCGTGACCACCTGCAGGAAGTCGGTCGGCAAAGGGTATGAGATGCTCTGTCGGTGAATGCTCTTGCGACGTTCCGTGTTGAACCCCCGCCTGGGATGGTCGACGTTCGTCCACCGGCATTTGTGCGTCTCCTCAGGCATGACGCCCGGGGAGTCTTTCTCGTTCTCCAGCTGAGAGAGGCCTCTACGATATGTATCGTGTGTTGTGGCAAGCTTGTGGACGTAAGACACTGGTGATCAAGCAGCTCAACCACGTTTGAACCTGTGCTCAGCAACGCATAAAGAAATCAAACCACCCCCAATATAATTTATATGCACAGCTCCGAGTCTTTTACTTGTTGCTTCGTTGACATTTGTCCCGCAACTCTTGCTCTCACTTGGCAGCTTGTGGCTTGGGTCTCTTGCGTCCTGGGATCTGCATCAGCAACAGCAACAACAACAACACAGCAGCATTAGAATCCAAGAAACCCCTGAAATAACGAGACTTCTCTCCTGTCAACAGAAACAAAGTAAATGACGACTATAGCTACGAGACCGACCAGTACGTCCGGGTTCTTGGGGTCTTTGACCCACGTGATGTTGCTGACATTGTTGCTCTCCTTGAAGAGCAGCAGGAATTCACCCACACGCTCCACCTTGCCGCCCCAGAGGTAGATTCGGTTGCTCTTGAGCCCCACCTGCGTCGCCGCCAGCTGCAGCACGTCGCCCGACCGCACGTGCAGCGCCGCCGTCTTGGGCAGCACGAGACTCACGCAACCCGAGTCGTCGCCCACCAGCAGCGTCGCGTTGTTGCTGGCATTGCCTTCGTCCTTGGCGTTGTTCTCCAGCACGATCGCCTTCACGTTCACATCCTTGCCGCCCAGCGCCGGCGTCAGGTCCTTGACGCGCGTCAGCACCAGCTTCTTGCCCGCCATGCTCATAACTGCTACTTCGATGTATATCCGTTAAAGTTATAACGATAACACGTTATTAACCGAAATTTCCGTTAATGTCCTTGAAGCACAGAAGGTTTTATGAAGCGCATCTTCCAGCGGCGGACGCGCAGTCCCTCAGCGTGTTCTCCACCCGAGAGCCCGGAGCACGCGGCACCGCTGGCTGCATCACCTCGACGCGCCGCTTCTGCGTCGGCCAAGGTTTCTGTCGCCTCGAACGGCACCACACTGACCGAGAGACGCACTATTGTGTCGAGCGACTCGCTGCATGTCCAAGTAGTGGCATTTGCGACCTCCGCGACCTCAGAAGAGCGGAAGCAAGCACTATACAGTATTCACGATGTTCTGGTGGATAATTGGCAGCCCTCGGGGGTGGCTGGGGGCGTCGGAGAGCTGCTCAGTGTACGAGATAGTAACACGCTAATTAGTGTGGGCGGTCAGAGGCTGCGCGGATGCTTCAGCCAAGCGCTAGAGCGCTTCAACGCCTCCAGACTGGAGGGCAATAGCCGTGCTACGTTCTTATTAACTGGTGATACCGACGAGCGATGGCAGGTGCTGCAGTTGTTGCAAATGCTGAAGACGCTGGTGGTCCCTGGAAACAACGGCCAAGCGCTGCTGCTCGTCAGCGAGCGAATCCCGTCGACGCTTGTCAAGGTGGTGAAGGCCCTGAGTGATGGAGGGGCGGATGATAAAGGTGCAGAGCTGGTGAAGGAGGTGCTGCACGTACTGGCGCTGCTGGTCGCTTCTCCTGAAGTGGTGCAGGAGCTGAGCGAGAGTAGCACGCTGCACCGAATCTTCCACTTGGCGTTCGACGACGAGATACTGCAGTTGGCGGTGGTTAAGGTAGCTCTGAAGTGGAGTTGTGACTACTTGGCTGTTGCTTGACGGAGGTTTATTGGTCTTTGTGTGGCGTCAGGTAGCGGAGGCGTTGGTCCAGGGGTTACGGCCGAGCAGATGGAGATCCATGGTGAAGCTGCTGTCTGACGAGCGCTGTCTGCTTGCCTTGATGCACAACGTATCAGATGTGCTGGCGAAGACCGTATCTGCTGTGGTGAAGTCGTTGAGAGGGTCAGATGTGCTGGCAAAGACCGTATCGGTTGTGGCGAAGGCGTTGAGAGGGGCAAGTCAAGCGGGGCTTTATGACTTGCACAGACAGCTGCATACGGGCCGGCTGCGGCATAAAATACTGACTACATTCATGCGCCTTTACGAGGCTCGGCAGCAAGCTCTTTGCTCGGGAGACGTGGTGTCAAGTTCGTTAGAGGGCGTTCGTCAACATGATCAAGACCTTGCCGACGCCGTCACAGAACTGTGTTTGTCAGGGAATGAAAGCCCACTCCCGCGAGGCAACATTTACAAGAATGAGGCCTTTGCCTTGGCTTTCGATTCGGCGACGCCCACTCCGGCGACGTCGTTATTTAATCCCGAAGCATTTGGACTCCTCTCGGACATTCTCGGGTATTTGCATCGCGCGACCAACGCCGAGAAAGCAGAGCCCGATGGTAAGGTTCGCGATGAACTGCTAAATGACCGTGAGAGACTCGAGTGCCGTTATCTTCAGAAGCTATGCCAAATTGTTGTGGCATGCCCGTTCGACTACGAGTTTCTGAGCGTAAGTACCAACACAGAGGATCGTGTAATGAAGCTGACCGATACAGAAAACTCGCTGACATTGTAAAACTTTTTTTTTCTTCTTGTTTCACAGAAAACTAACCTGATCGCTCACATCATGGAGCAGTTTGATGACTATTCGGAGATGGCACAGCATACCGTGTGGTCCGTGCTCTCTGCAATTGCTATCGAAGCACGTGTGATCCCGTACACTGAGCTCGTCGCTATGAATGCATTCATCCGGAAGGTTAGTACCGACGATCGCCTCCGAAAAGTTTATCATGCTGCAGTACCAACCATTAACAGACGTCTACGCTGGCCAGGACACATTTCAGAGACATTCGATACATGGATTGCTCCCTTTCATCGCGAATTTGCTTCGGTTTGACGAAGCATATCGCGAAGTACTGCGCTCCGTAGGCCTGGTGAGTACGCTTATGGCGCTCTTTCTCGACCAAACGAACACTTTTTGCCTTAGTGCAGGTTCAACTCAAATCAGGGTGGAGTATCCTACTAATACGGTCGACGCCAGACAAGCAAGTGCCGCTCCCAGCGATGCAGTTGCCGTTGACGACAAGTTAATCATCTCAGCGCTGGCATCGCATTGCCACCAAAGGGCGCGACAACGCGCGCCATGCCGCGCTGCCATGGGTCGAACGGACTATATTGTTCTCATTGACATCATGAAGTTGTTTGCGGACGGTGGTCGGGGCAGGAAAAGTTCCATGGATGGACAATACTTCGAGCGTGCACTGGGTGGATTGCCAGTGCTTGAGGCAGTTTGCACATTGACTGGCAACGCGGATTTTCAGGCAGAAGGTCTTCCGTTGTGGGCAGCAATCGTCCGACTTGTCGTCGAGTACGACGATGAAATCCTCCGAAATGCGGTAAACAGTCTCATGCAAGCTGTACGATACGTCACGCTCGCAGTTTATTTTCCTGAGGGCGGTGAAGTTACCCTAGCATTTCCGAGGGATGAGGGGGTGCTACAAGGAGCACTCGCATGTATTGAATCGATATTGCGCCCTAAATTGACACCCCAAGTGACCACAACGCAATATGATGTGCCAAGTATGCGTCTTGACGAGCCAACAACGCGAGATCGAGTTGTGGGTGCTATGCTGGATTGCGATATCATCTTGTCGCTTCTGGGGATTCTGTGTGCCGTGGCCAAGAAGTGGGAAGTTAACGCTGGGGCCATTGGTGGTAATGGCGATGGTACTGCGTCCTGGTCTGCTGTAACCCTGGCATTACAATCCATATTTTCTCTCGTTACAACGAGTACGGAAGCTGAGCGACGATTCTTAAGGTACGAAGCTCAGCTGTGAAGTTATGAGATCACCTCTAACCCTGTCACTTGTTTTGTCCAGCTCTGTTTCATTTGCCTCGTTTGGTGACTTGATGAACAACCTGGTGGCAGCCTCTGGTAAAGAGGGGGCGGATCGTACTGCCGAGTCTGCCTCGCTTGCTTTGTTTTGCATGCGGTACTGCATCGGGTTTTCACTTGGTGATTACGAAATGATGTGCGCTGATGGCAATTTTCCTACAAAAGACGACCGGTGCTCGCAGCCGCTTCGGTACCCCGAACTCCTTGGGATTGGTGTCCAGCTTTTGAGCCTCTGGGCAGATACACTCGATATTGGTGCTGCGCACGAGCTCATGGACACGCTTCAGCGTATTTCCTCATTGTACGTGAGATTGTTTGTACTATTACGGATGCTTACATGCTTGAAATCCGTGTTTTTTACTCAGCTGACAACTTGTGTGTTGATTCAGTCCCGGAAACGCGTGTCGTCTGGCATCGGCCAACGTGTTGGAGATCTCACTCAGATCTTTTACGGCGACGTCTCGCGACTCAAACGGTTTACTTGAGCCGAAGCAAAGTAAACTTTCACAAGCTCTGCTTTCGGAACGTAATGCTTTCCATGATGCCGCGGTTTCTCTTGTTGAGAGCATTGCTCTGGAAAGTGTTTCCCTAACGGGTGCGGACTATTGGATTAAGATGACAATGTGTCTGTGCCGGGAACGTTCACGAGACCCAGGAAAATCTAAGCTGGTGGAGCGTTCGTCTCGTTTTCGCTCAGGCGTACGGCAGAGAATGGATCAGCATGAACCCGTCCGAAGTGCGGCCAACGCAACAACGACAGAGGTGCCTGCAGCCTCTATTGTGTCGTTGTTGCGTCTGCTGGTAAACCTGTCTTCGGTGACGTTTGGGCGTGCGATGGGTGCTTCATTTATTGAGTTTGACGTGTCAAAAGATGGCTATGGATGTCTCCAAATCCCCGATGTCAGCGCCCGGACAGCTTCTTCAGTTGAACCAAGTGCCACGACACCATCTATGCCGACGTTTTCTCATACCCCAAAGGTATGGCCCCCTCCCGATGGTTACTCCGTGATGATTTGGTTTCGAGTGGATTCCTTTGAACGTAAGGAAGAGCGCGAGAAATTGTATCGTGAGTGCTTCATGTCGAATACGTGCATTCACTGTCGAGGCAAGATACAGGACGAGCAGGTGCTCAAATGTTCTCATCGAGCGTGCCGAGGATGCGCGGAAGCGCTTCTGAGCAGCGGCGGGGAGTGCGTCGTGTGCAATCCACCAATGTTCTACCTTTTCCGATTTCGCTCGAGTGATGGCAAGTCGGTTAGTGAAGCATTTCTAAAAGGAGGGAAGCTTTACATGCGAACGAGCTCAAACCGCGCTTCTATCTATCAGTTCACGCACACGCCGATCAAGACAAAACAATGGTACCATGCCGTCTTCACTCATTCAAGACAGCGTTTCCAGTCCAGCATGGTCTCGTGCTACTTGAACGGGATTCTACAAGAGAACGTCAAGATTTCGTATCCATCCGGTATCACGGGCAGTCAGCCTCTAAGTGGCTTGGTGGGTGTGCCATCTCAAGCACGCCGCTGTTCCAGTGCACGATGGATGATTGGGCCATTTTATCTGCTAGATTTGCCGGTCTCAGCACCCGTGGTTAATGCAGTATTCGCAGCAGGACCATCATACGACAGATTGTTCTTCGGTGCTGCGGGGAACAATGAAGTTGGTGTCACGTTTGACCACTTGAGCATCCCGAACATGGTTATGCTGGATTCCTACATGTGGGATCCTGTTCGCTCCCTGATTGATTCCGTTGACGTTGAGCGCGGTGGTCGCAACAAGCTCCTTCGTCGCAGTCTGTCTCTGGCCTCGGCAGCATCGAGTACAGCGGCTGCAATTGTGCAGGATATCAAGTCCAGCGCCAATGTCTTTGCTCGCATTCCAAGTGCGGCGCCATTCCTTCATATTCCCATTCCGTCCGAACGCATCGTGGTGGCTTATTCAGCACGCAACGGGATCTCAAAGGAATTGTCAATTATTCCCAGCAGTAAGCTAGATGGACGGCCAAGTGGTCATCTGATGGGAGGCGTTGCAGTGTGCGAGGCTACGAATATGGCCGACGCCATGTTCGCCGTTAGTACGTCTGGATGTCAAAGTGCGTATGGGTTTCTCGACGAAGCCGCAACTGAGGAGGAAGTCGAGTTGGCTCTCGATCTCCTATGGCAATCTGTGCACAGCAACCCCCGTAACTTGGCAGCTATGGAGCATGAGCATGGATATGGCGTTGTGAACTATCTGCTGCACGAAAAAGCAGAACTGCTAACCAGTAAATGCCTGCAGACTCTGTTCTGCATCGTTGGGGTCGACATTGAGCCGGATAAACCAGAGCGAACAATGTTGCAGTCCTCACGGGATAGTGCGATTCGTAACGTGCAGGCGTTGCAGCACTTCATTTTGGACTATTCGCTGTGGCAGAAAGCACCAGGCATGGATACAGCTAAGCTACTGTTTTCAACACTCTATTCATGTCTGGCTGCTGATGACGAGGCAGTTCGAGAGCGAAATCGGACGCAGCTGCAATCAATGAGATTTATTCGGCAGCTACTGTACGTGTTGATGGAACCGACCGTGACGAGAGATCTCTTGCAGGTGGTTGCTGACGTCGTGTTAGTGTGCTTGACGAGTCCCAGCCGTGATTCTACTGTGGAATCAAACTTTGCAGACGTGACCAGCTTCTTAGCAGCTACGCTGTCCCCACGCTTTGGCCAGTATCGAGAAGTCGACGAGGACGACACTATTGCGAAAAAAATACTGGACGTGAACGATGGCGTGGGTGAAGTTGAACGAAACTTTGACCAATTCAAGGCACACGCGCTCGCAAGCCCGACCGGTAGGTTGTGTCTGAGTCCTCGGGGCTCGCAAAGGCTGGAGGGGAATAGCTGGAGTGATAAGCATGGACTAAAAAATCCACAGAGCAGATCTGGGCCAGCTAAGCTCACAAACGGTCGCTTGAAATTGCATCAGGCCACAATCCAGGAGCTCTTGCTGGAAGCACTATTGAAAGCCGTGCAAAAGCTTGACGTGAAGGAAAACAAAGAGTACGGAGATGACTCGGACAGCCTCGCTTCAGAGACGGGTGTAAGCGGCGTATCCCTGGCACCGAGCAATTCGGGCGGGGCTTCACGAGTGCAGTTACCTACCACGTATCGACTAACGGGCTTCCGCAAGTATCTGGGGCTACACTGGATTGAATCTTTTCTGTTTCCGTTCGACGAAACCGAGTTCTCACTTGGTATTTCTCCGTCAACAGTAATCGCAGCACTGCAGTTGCTGTGTACCTTGCTGGGAAACACGCGCTACGAAAGCATTTTCAAGAGAGAGGGGTACTATCGGTTGTTGGCGCAAGGGTTGCCTTGCAACCACACGGTATTCAGCGATGTCGTGGTAGATTCAAGGCCGAGACACTTCCCGTTCCAAGAAGTGTGGTATGCTCTATTTGGCGTGCTTTTAGGGACCCCCATCGACGGCATGCCTCGTGAGATACGTCTTGAGATCGAGTACCTGAGCAAGGATTTTGAAGTCAACATCCAGCGAGACCGAGTCGTGAATTCCAGCATTTTGAACGTAATTATGATACTGCTTCGTCGGCACTTTAACGACCCCGTGGCCATGGTGAGCTCTGCCGGAGATCCCTCCCTGGATGAATTCCGAGATAGGACCACCGCCGTTGTTGGTGAAGACCTCCCAGGTGCTGACACAAATCCGATGGGAGGTTCATCTTCCTCGACAGATCAAGCCGGTAGTATCTATCACCTCGAAGTACTCGACTTTCTACAGCATCTTTTCGAAAACATGCCAAGTATGCACAGCTTGTTCATGTCGGGAAACGAGAAAATGCGACTGGAGTTCATGGAGGAGTTGACGCGAATGATTTGCGCGGCTGCGAGGTGCTATTTACTCGACCACTACCCGTACTCTAGAGGTCATGTGATCCAAGTATTAGAAGGCAAACAAGTCGTCGCAACAGAGTACAATGTTGCTGTTGGCCAAGCCGAGCTGGCGGAGGAAGCAGCTTCTACGGACTCCGGTGGGAGCGACCCTTTCTTACATCATGCGGTTGCATCGCGAGGATTGCGGCTTTTAATCGCGCTATTGATGACGTTTCTGCTGGACGCCCCAAATGGCCACGGCCTGGTCGAGGACTATATCGACGGCACAGCGTGTTCGTCGGTAATCCTCCCGCCCTTACACAGTGGACTCATGCTACGCTTCCAAAGCCTCGTCGTTATGGGTCTTCTCGACCACATCCGTGCGAAGTTTGACGAAGACGACATTCTGCTTCGGCATAAAAACTTTGGAGCAAATGTGCGCGAGTTTGTGAGGTTTGTAGTTGGGAAAATGCACAGTTGGCAGCGAGCGCAGCATGGCGATGGCTGTCCAACAGCATTTGCTTGCTGTGGACGAGCCCATTTCATCGGCGGTCCGTCTCGACTATTGGAAATGGCTCTGTTTGTGTTGGCTGAAGCGAATGTCGGACTTGCCAGTGTAAACGGAGGTGGGATTCCTTCTCTGTCAACACCTTCGCTGTCCTCTTTTGGAGGGATGATATCGGAAAAACTGAACAAAGGGAAGACAAGACGTCCATTCCGACAGCTGATGGGAAGGATGACTCGACCCACAGAAGTTGAACACTTAGTTGCTGAATTGCACGCAGCTGTGAACGCCGTCGTTCTGCATGTATTCCACGGCCACGGTGCTGAGGTTGGAGACGACGAATTGGAGGCAATGCTGCAGCAGATCCATATCCACCGCGACGTTGTCTTTGGTTCTCAAAACAATCAAGACAGGACCTTTTTCACGTGCCTGTGCCGGTATCTGTTGCAGCTTCTGGGTGATTCCAGTGCTCGTAGCCTTCAAGAAGCGGCAGCGCATCTTTGGATCGATCTCATGTTGTTTCAGCGGGATTTTGCTCGTGAGCTTCTGACTGTAGATATTCGGAGAAGTGGAGCGCCGCCGTATTCGGTGAATTTGATGAAGAACGGCTTTGATGTGTTGTTGGAATGCGGGAAACGATCGCGTAGTCCAGAAGTCGAACGCCTTGTGGAGTCGTCAGCGTTTGTCAGGTTTTCAAAGTGGCTAGAGCTTGTCGGCCCGCCATTGAAAGAACTGGAGAGCAATCTTGATCGCATCTTTATCAAGACTGTGGTGGAGACGAAGGAGAGTGTGCACGAAATATGGACAGCTTACCACAAGAAGGCAGCGCATCGTAAGACGAAGTACGAGAAACAGTTTGACGTACGGTATGAGTGGTTTCTGTCCATGAAAAGCGAGTACGTTGAATCCTTGCTGCGCACGCAACAGCACGAGTTCCGTCGCCAGCTGAAGTGGAGACAAGATCGTGTGGACCGTCAGAAGTTCATTGTGCGTCAATGGGAGCATCTGCGCCTGCACTTCCAGCGCAATGTGCTTGGTTCAACAAGTGAAAGGAGCAGTGAAGAAAGGAAGGACGAGGGCAATTGGATCGCTGCTGGTAGCTCCTTACTAATGGGGGAAGTTGGGAAGCGAAGCAACTACGAAGTTGTGTCGCCATTTCACGGACGCTACTCGTGGCGATTGGACTTTACGGAAGGTCCATACCGAATGCGTAAACGTCTTTCTCGAATGGTTCAGTCTCTCGAATCTCCGCGCAATCTGCAAGAGCAACAGTCATCCCCGTCGCGATTGTGTAATGCAGACGGTGGCAAAGCTTCTCCAACGTCCGAGCTGTTCCATCGCCGTCATTCGGAATCAGATATCAACTTGATCGCTCCAAGATCTCAATCCAAGTCTCCGAGCGTGACGATCAAGCATCATATGACACGGCAGCAATCCGATGAAAGCGTGCCAATAACTATTCGGCACTCCTTCACAAAGAGAGCACTCGCTACTAGTGCGTCGTCGTCTGCTGTGCTCAGCTCAAGGGACCAGCATCGCAAGGGGTCGTTTGAAGCCTTGTTTAACAAATACGTAAAAAGTGAGAGGCGCTCTCTCCGGCGCGAGAGTTTTCGCTTGAGTCGACTATCAACTCGGCAAGAAAGCCTTGCCGACCGCGATGAGAATGCGGATGAGGAAACGGAGAAGGCGGGTGACGTCGAGAACTCGGTGGTTTCTGAGAGCGCTGTCAGCTCGACTATTGCGGCGACAGAAGAAGTTGTCGACGAAAAGCTACGGCCGCTTTTGATGCCGGGAGACGAGATCATCGACCTTCACGACTGTTTGCGAATCGACGGCATGGATTCTTGCCCCGGGGTGTTTTTGCTTTGCAATGATCATCTGTATATCGTCGACAACTATCAACGGTTGAACCAGTCAACACAGAGCGGTTCTGGTAGCCAGCAACTCTCGCAGCTTCGCGTCACGGAGGTCCCACAAGGGTCTACGACGTTATTGGAGCGTCGATTGAGCTGGCGTCTTCAGAAATCCCCTCCGTATTCTCAGCCTGCTGTCGCAAGATCGAGGGACATTCACCAGTGCCGCTTTTGGGCTTACGACGATATTACTGAGCTGCACAAACGGAGGTATCAACTCCGCCACGTTGCTCTCGAGATTTTCGCAAGCGACGGCAGAAACTATTTGGTACGCTCCGTGCTGGCCGTTTTCGTACCTTTGACGATGCTAACGTATCTTGCTGCAGGTTACGCTCGAGTCGCCAGAAGAGCGGGAGCTCGTGTTCCATGCGCTTTTAAGCAAGTGTCCCAACGTCCAAGGAGCGTCCAGTGGTCTGGATGGCGCCTCGGGGGGAGGCGATTTGTATTCCCAGCTGCGTAAACTGCTGCGTAACAGCATGACGGAGCGCTGGGTTCAAGGTGACATCTCCAACTTTGCCTATCTCATGCATCTCAATACGCTCGCAGGACGGTCGTACAACGACCTGACGCAGTATCCCGTCTTCCCGTGGGTCTTGGCGGACTACGATTCGGATATCCTGGAGCTGAGCGACCCAAACGTGTATCGAGATTTGTCGAAACCCATGGGTGCTCTTCGCCGTGAAGAGGAATTTCGAGAACGCTACGAAGGGCTAATGGAGTCCGTCGACTCTGTGGAAGACGAAGACGCGGTGGATCATCCGCTGAGCTCGCGGCCGTTCCATTACGGAACGCACTACTCGTCAGCTGCTATCACTTTGCACTACCTGATGCGCCTCGAGCCATTCACGTCTCAATTTCGGCGCCTACACGGTGGGAAATTCGATCATGCTGACCGACTCTTCACGAGTGTTGTCGGTGCCTGGAAGAGCGCAGCAGGCTTTGAAAGCGCCCAGAACGGGACACAAGACGTGAAAGAGCTCATCCCCGAGTTCTTTTATTTGCCAGAGTTTCTTGAAAATGTCAACGAGCACGCGTTCGGCACAAGCCAGATGGGCGTCATCGTCGGGGGCGTCGAGCTTCCTCCTTGGGCGAATGGTTCGTCCACGGAGTTTGTGCGGCTGAACCGAGCAGCGCTTGAGAGTCCGTACGTGTCGGCGAATCTGCATCATTGGATCGACTTGATCTTTGGCTTCAAGCAGCGAGGGCCAGCAGCGATTGAAGCTTGCAATGTGTTTTACCACCTCACGTACGAAGGCTCCGTGGACTTGGACGCGATCACAGATGCCTCGACCAAGCGAGCGATTCTTGACCAGATCACGGAGTTCGGCCAAACCCCCTCGCAACTTTTCCGGACGCCACACCCGGTGCGAGCAGCAGTGGCTACTTCAAGCAACAACGTCTCAACGAACAACGCCAATTCGACTCATGATGGGTCCAGTCTGGCAGCTGATAGTGGAGTTGATGGACGCGTTGCTACGTCTCCTGTGACTGCTCGCGGAGCGCTGGCCAGTTCTTTCTTGGAAGGAGGAGAGCTGATCACTCGGATGCAGACGATGCTATCGAGCGGGCCAGGATTGAGCGGCACCTTTGTAGGAACGACCGACGTGACTTCTTCTCCGGTCCTGGAGAACTCGGCGTTGTTGCAGCAAGAACCACGACGACAGGTCCGTGTTAACCCCCTTCTTGCCTTTTATCGACGTGGACTCCAGCATTCGAGCTCGGCTTCCAGTAGCGATACGAGCATTCAGCACATTGCGTGGACAAGCGGTGGAGTTGGGCGAGAGGAAAGAGCGGTGGTTGTAGGGCCAAAGTGTCTCTTGATTCCGCCGCGTAACAACGAATACCTAGCGTGGGGCTTCCAGGATCGTTCGGTGAAGGTCATTTCGACCAGCTGCGCAGAGGTTGGCGGCCACGGAAGCGAGTCCAAGGTGGTGGCCTGCTTGGAGCTGGACGTGGAGATTGACATCGCAACGATCACCACTGACGGCCGCATTGTCATCACAAGTAGCCCGGGATTGCCTGTGATACGAATGTGGCGGTTTAACTCGAGTCGCCGCTCTCTAGCCGCTTCAATCGCAGCGGCTTCTGGGTCTTCTTCAGCTTCGGCGACTTCGTCGTCGGCTGCGGCAGTGGCGACGTCGCTGGCGGCCGCATCCGCTTTGAGCGCGCCCCACAGACGTCGAACGTACACGACTATGGGGCCATCAAGTACCCGATCGCTGACGCTCATGGGGTCGATTGGTACGCCTGCACACCATCAACGCATCACTGCGCTTCAGGCAAGCCGAGCGTACAGCATCCTCGTAAGTGGCTGTGCCGGCGGCGTCGCTGTGCTCTGGGACCTCAACCGCCGCAGGTTCATCCGTCAGCTCCCGTCAATGTTTAACGAACATGCACGACTTGGGCGAATGGCTGGCATCACGGCAATTTGTATTAACGAGGTGACGGGCGACATCATCGTGGCAATTGGCGCAACGTTCGGTGTGTACAACGTCAACGGAGCGCTGCGCGTGCGTCTGGATGACAGCATCGTGGTGTTCCAAGACCCGACGGCACTTTCGCCCGTGTCCATCACGTCATTGGCGATAAACCGAGGTGAGGCCTGCGAGTGGAGCGCCGAAAAGCACATCGTGACTGGCCACGCCGACGGCTCGTTGTGCGTCTGGGCGTACTCGCAATCCGGCGGTCGCGTTTCCGCCGAGCGGAGCCGACGCAAAGACGAATGGGTCATCGAGCTGCAGGGGCGACACAAAGTGACTCCAACCAGCGCCGTCACTGCGGTCTGCGTCACGCCGGACAGACGCAAAGTCTTCACAGGCACACAAGACGGTCACCTCTCTGTCTGGACAGCTTCTCTCCCCACCTCCCCACCTGCTCAGCAAACCACTTCAACATACATGGTAAAGTATCCGAGTGGTAGTAGACCAATAACGTAAGTATTCTACAACTTAGCACCAACACTCAAAATGCGCAAACATCTTTTTGTCGTGCTAAGTTGTAGGGTACTGTTCCGCCGTTTAGAAACGCGGACGCCTATACAAGCTGTTTTTAAATGTACGCTGCGTCCCGCCAAATAGGGGTACAAGTACAGTACAATGTGTGTTTCTAAAAATAATTTCTTGTGGCTGTCAAGTGTGTTTCTAATTTCGTGGCTTTTGATTGTCAGTCTTTGGGCTCATTGTGCAAATTGAGCTCTTGGCCAAGATGCTGCGTCGTCTTCGCCTCTCGTCAGTGCGGCGGATGTCCACGCAGCCGCCCAACTACCGCCGCATGATCCTCGAGTCCCGCGTGTACGACGTGGCGGAGCAGACGCCGCTGCAGGATGCGCCGGCGCTGTCGCACGCGCTGCAGAACCGCGTACTCCTCAAGCGCGAGGACCTGCAGCCCGTCTTCAGCTTCAAGATCCGCGGCGCATACAACAAGATGGCCAGTCTTACGGCCGAGGAGAGGGCGGCCGGGTGCGTGTGCTGCTCGGCCGGCAACCACGCGCAGGGCGTGGCGCTGTCGGCCCGCAAGCTCGGCGTCAAGGCCAAGATCGTCATGCCGCTGGCCACGCCCGACATCAAGGTGAACGCGGTGCGTCAGCACGGCCAGGAGTTCGTGGACATCGTGCTGCACGGCAAAGGGTTCGACGACGCGGCGGCCGAGGCCCGCAGACTCGTGCAGCAGGAGAAGCTCACCATGATCCTGCCGTTCGACGACCCCTACGTTATCGCCGGCCAAGGCACCATTGGTATGGAGATTTTGCAGCAAACCAGTGGCTCCGGCGAGAAACTGGACGCCATCTTCGTCCCCTCAGGCGGCGGCGGCATGCTCGCCGGCGTGGCCGCTTGGGTCAAGCAGATCCGTCCTAGTGTCAAGGTCATTGGCGTCGAGGCGGCCGACGCGGCCGGCATGACGGCGTCTCTGGAAGCAGGACAAGTCGTGGTGCTCGACCACGTCGGCCTGTTCGCAGACGGCGCGGCCGTCAAGCGCGTGGGCGACGAGACCTTCCGCGTGTGCCACGACTACGTGGATGAGATGGTGACGGTGTCGACGGACGAGATCTGCGCCGCCATCAAGGACGCGTTTAACGACACGCGCGCGATCATGGAGCCTGCTGGCGTGTTGTCCATCGCCGGCATGACGCAGTACGCCAAGACGCGCGGCCTGTCGGGCTGCCAGTTCGTGGCCGTCACGTCCGGTGCGAACATCGACTTCGCTCGCCTGCGCTTCGTCTCGGAGCGCGCCGACTCGCTCGAGAGGCTGCTGGCGGTGGAGATTGACGAGAACCCGGGCGCATTCCTGCGGCTCAACCGCCGGCTAGACGCGGTGGGTGTTCGCATCACCGAGTTCAGCTACCGCTTCGCCGACGCGCAGAAGGCGCGCGTGCACTTGTCGTTCCACTCGCCGAGTGCCGAGCACGCCGCTGCTGCCATCCGTGAGCTGCAGGAGGAGGAATCTCCGCTGGGTTTCGCGCGCGGCGGTGCGTATCAAGTGCTGGATCTCTCGGACAACGAGCTGGCCAAGGTGCACACGCGATACCTGGCTGGAGGCAGGGCGCGTGGTGACGTACAGAACGAGCGGCTGTATCGCTTCGAGTTCCCGGACCGCCCACGCGCGCTGGCCACGTTCTTGGAGGCGCTGCAGAGCTCGTGGAACATCAGCCTGTTCCACTACCGCAACCACGGCGCCGACGTCGGGCGCGTACTCGTGGGCTTCCAGGTGCCGGACGAAGACCACGAGCGTTTCCAGACATTCCTCAACCAGTTGGCCTACGTCTTCCAGCAGGAAACAGACAACGAAATGTACCAGGAGTTCATGCTGTAAGTAAAATCGATTTTGTGCATAAAAATCAACATTGACAGGGAACTATAGTGTCTTAGTGTCTTTTTGGGTCGATCAAGTAACACTTAAGCTATACGCAGCGATCGATGGAAGTCCTGACTAAAGCTGGGAGTTCGCTGGACTACGACTGCCCCTCGTACGAACGTACTAGTAGCTGGCTAGAGCGCACTCGTTCCCTAGTCCGAGTCCGAGTCCGAGTCGTCGTTCAGGAGGTCAAACACATTGGTCGTCTTGGCCGGCGCCGGCTCCGAGATCTTCGTCTGCCTCACACACAAACACGTTAGATAATCATTGCTTGACGAAGCAGTACGCGGGCTTACCGTCACGGGCTCTGTGCGCTTGGGTCGAGGCTCGGCTTTGCGCACACTGGTCGCCGGAGCGTCCTCCTTACCGGCCCCACGGCCGCGTCCGCCGACCGTCGGACGGCGGTCACCGCGCCCACGGCCACGGCCACCGCGCGGCCCGTCGTCGTGGCTTCCGTTACGAGAGAGCTCCGCGGGCTCCGCCCTCGTCTTGGCGTCCTTCTCAGCCTTGGCCTTCTTGGCCTTGACTTCCTTCTCCAGCTTGGCCTTGGCCTTGGCCTCTTTCTCCGCCTTGTTCTTCGCCTTGCGCTCCAGGTCGCGAGCCTTCTTACGCTCCAGGTACGCGGACTCGTCGCGTGGCTTGGCATCCCCAAAGATGCTGGGCTTGGGGCCCTCCGAGCCCTTCTTCTCCGACGAGGTGGACCGCGGCAGCAGCGTCAGGTGCGGCCGCGCACGAGGAGCCTCGTCCCTGTCACGACGTCAACAAGCAGCTCATCGTCAGCTCCAGCGCGCAAGCAGCCCGTCAATCCCCACGAACTCACCGAGAGCGGTTGTTGGCCGGCCGGTCGTTGCGCTTGTCGGGCCACGCGTTGTCGCGCGGCTTGCGCTCGCGGTCCAGAGCCACGTCCATCTTGACCTGGCGGCCATCCAGGTCCTGGCCATCGAGCTCCAGCGCCTTCACGAGCTCCTCCCGGCCTTCGAACTCCACGTAGGCGAAGCCCTTGGGACGGTCCTCGAAGTCGCGCGGGAAGCGGATGTCCTTGATGCCCTGCGCGCCAATGAACTGCGCCAGGTCGTTCTCCGTCAAGCGGAACGGCAGGTTGCCCACGAAAAGCTGCCCCAACCACCACCGTCAGCCCACCGTCACCAAGCCAACCTCTGATCAACAGATGCTCACCTTCCACGGTCCCACGTCCGGCACCGGAGTCTTGGGGCGCTCCTCACGCGGCGCACGGCGCTCTTCATAGCCCCCACGGCGGTCTCCGTAGCCTCCCCGACGGTCGTCTCCATAGCCGCCACGACGCTCGTCTCCGTAGCCTCCGCGACGCTCGTTTTCGTAGCCGCCGCGGTGACGGTCCTCGTCACGACGCGGACGCTCTGGAGTATCAAATGACAGTCATAGCGTGTCAATTCGCCACCCGGGGGTGGATAACCGAGCCTCGCGATTGCCATACCGTCACGCTGATGCTCGTGGTGCTGGATCTCCTCCTCCTCGATGGGCTGGGGCGCTTCCGGCCTGCAGCAGAAGCAGGAATGACGCGCGTCAATTTAACGAGGAAAGGGAACGGCGTTAGGGGCGGGACGAGCCACGCACTGCGCGATCTTGGGGGCCACGGGCAGCGGCTGGAGGTCCACGTCGTCGTCGTCAGCCCAGGAGCTGGTGCCGCCGCGTGCGAAGCCCAGGTTACTCGCCATGTTGCTTGCTTGGTGCTCTCGTCTGGCTGGTTGGTTGGTTTGTTACCCGTGGCTTGATACGCTGCGATCGGGGACGGAGGTCGCGCGAACAGTTAATGAGATAAAGAGGGATTACTAGGATGAAGTCGATGTGTCACCCCTTCCCTGTTTGAATCTTTATTATATATATTAATAATACCTTCTGCAGTGCCGTCTATGGCGCGCTAGTATTCAAAACGGCGTCGCGTGAAGATATAGCGAAGAAGGAAGCACTGGCAGACGATAGACCCAGGCGGCGAGTGGTCATATGGAGAGGTTGTATTACAGGAATGTGAGACTTAGTTTATAGTTTTATTATGTCGTTTCCTAAGCCGTTACCTTGAGCTGTTCGTGCAATACAAATAATCTATTTCTCTTCATGATGTTGGTCTGCATTGAAAGTGAATGTTTTGCTTCCGCTGGTAGCCAATCTCAGAATCTAAGTGTTGCCAACAGTCAGCTTAACCTGTAAAAGGGTTGTTTGGGATCACCTTGAAGTGGAGTGCTGCAGCAAGCACAAATACGACAAGGTAAGAGCACTGTAAGTGATAATTTCACAGAAGAAGTATTGATTGGGATTCAGCAGCCAAAACGCAGCAATACTCCAGTTGCAGTGGCAAAAGTAGAATCAAATTGGTGAATCTGGCAAGTTGCGCTCCATCCTGGCACCGGAAATCATGGAATCCGGAAAACCAAAGTTATGGATCCTATTTAACAAGTACCTGATAGTCTTATTCGTACTTAAAGGAATAATCGTACTTAACTGCCCCATGCCCACCACCAGTCAAAAATCGACGCAACCGTTGCAGCAGACCCAGGCCAGTCGA
>AWVW02033448.1:0-29656 GCA_000500225.2 Phytophthora pinifolia
TATAATAGAGCGCCATCTCTTCCATCCGGACGCGAGATCGTCAGGCGGGCTTTGCCCATGAGTCAACGACGTTTCTGCCCCATGCGGCCGCCCGTGTCAACACCACGCCCGACTGGATCTGCGCAAAAAAAATCGCATTTTCGTTAGGCGACGATGAATCAAGTGCCATCAACAGATCTGGGAATGCATACCCCGGCTAATCACATTATGTGAACCTTCTAGAATCTATACTCGTACTTAGTACTGCGCGTTCTCAGACTGGTGGCTTCAATACTGGAGGAGATGGCGAGCGCCGCGATGGTCGTGTACTGCTTCGACACGCTGCAGTCGCACTTCGACGGCGGTGACGAGCCCACGCCCTGCTTCGACGTGCAGCTGGAATAGTACGCGTCTTAATAGCCTGTACTTCCCCCGTAACCAGACACCGCACACAAACACAAAAGAAGCCTAAACTTCCTCTTGTCGTGCAGCCCGCTGTTTGTGACGTGGGAGATCGAGGAGCAGGGCGGCACGCACTTACGCGGCTGCATCGGCACGCTGGCGCCCACGCTGCTGCGTAATCTGCGCGACTTCACCTTCAAGAGCGCATTGCGCGACCACCGCTTCGACCCCATCGGGCCGCAGGAGCTGCAGCGTCTGCACTGCTCCGTGTCGCTGCTGGTCGACTACCAGGACGCCGAGAGCTACGACGACTGGGAGGTTGGCACCGATATCAGCTGAAGCTGGTAGAGCGGCTAGTTTTAACTCTGTTTGTTGTCTTTTGTAGGTCGGCACGCACGGGATCATCATCGAGTTCAGCGACTCGCGCGGCAACGAGTACAGCGCTACATACCTGCCGCAAATCGCCCGCGAGCAGGGCTGGACGCATCTCGAGACGGTCACGTCGCTCATGAAGAAGGCAGGCTACCGCCGCCGCGTCACCGACGCCATGCTCAAGGCCGTCAAGGTCACGCGCTATCGCAGCTCCATCCACAAGCTCACGTACCAGCAGTACCTCTCCGTCAAACAAGAGGCATTGGACACTGCGTGAGCCAATACGCTCGCCCATCACTGCACGTTGGCGAGGCGATGGGTGTTTGTTTACATGTTCGTGAGCGTCATTCACTTTTTTATTGGGTTGCTCGTTGAAGTCTCCGTTCATCCATCGTCTCTTGTTTGGATGGCGATGTTCTCTGTTCATCTAAACGCACTGGTTGTGTATGCTGTGCCCACGAGGTGGCAAATGAGGTCGAGTCCGGGAGCCTCGCGTGCTTAGCTGCCAGCCTCAGCGTCGCGCTGGGCGAGACGCTCGCGATAGTCATCGTGCACCTGCTTGATGAGGCTCTCGCCGCCGAGGAGAGGGTCGTAGTTGGATTCCTCCTCGCTGCCAGTATAGTTGGCCTCCTCGCCTCCATGCTGATCGATGAGGTACGCCTCATCTTCCAGGTCAATTCGTTGCAGTCCGGTCTTGGCTGTATCTTCCGCTTCATCTTCCTTTTCACGGCGAGCAGGAGCGGCTGCCTGCTGACGTTTACTTTGAGCAGAAGCCGTGAACTGCCCCGCAAGGCGCGAGTACACATCGCTCTGTGGAGCTGGAGGCGGCATCGTCCCGAATGCGTCGTTACTCGCAAGATGATCGTCATCACTGCTGGGACGATCGGTCGTGACGTACGACAGGGGCTGCCGCAAGCCAGAAGAGCTGATGTACTGCTCCGACTCGTTCTCTTTCTTCATGTTGGCGAGCACTTCCAGCACCGAGTTGCTCTTGACCGACGGCGGGTTCTTGAATCCGCCGGAGGTGCCCACGAATTGCTCGGTCGGCGTGTTCGAGGATCGCGTCAGCTTCAGCTGCCCCTTGTCTTTGAGACGCCTCGAGCGATTGCGCTCCGAGCGGCTCTGCAGAATCTCGCGCTTTGAAACACTCTCCCGCACGCGGTTCTTGTGAATGCCCGTGAAGTTCGTGGGGTTCGACAGCCGCGAGAAAATGGAGTTTGCTGTAGCCGAGGAATCGTCGCTGCCCATTTGGGGAGAGCCTTCCTTCGTGGCATCGTCTCCCCCGTCCTCGTCGCTGTGATAATCATTCTCCTCGTTTCCAAGACGTCGAAGCGAACTCAGCGGCGTGCGGCCCTTCTGGGATGACATCGACGCAAACTCGGGGGTGCCGCCGACGCTGTGTAAGTCCATTTTAAACCGGCCGCGGTCTTGCCCAAATGAACGGGAAGGTTGCCCATTGTCGTCGTCATCACTTCGCATAGGAACATCATCACTACGGTCGTGCCCACGCTCGTCCTCGTGCTCATCAGTGCCCATGTCTTCGTCGTCATCCAGCTCGTTGGCCCAGGAGGTCGGGCCAGTTTGCGCCTGTCCGGACACTGCAGCAAACCTGCTGCCCACCGAGACTGGAACTCGCGCGCGTGGCGTCTGTCGAGCTCCCACAGCTACCGCGCTCAGCTTCTTGAGCTTGGATTCCAAGTAACGAACGCGCTCCCTGCTTGCTGCGAGATCTTGACGCTCTTGCTCCAGTCGTCCTTCCATCAGATGCTTCTCTTGGTCTCTTGAATGGGAAATCATCTCGAGCTCCTCGCATTTCTTCCTCAGCACCGAGTTTCTCTCTTCAGAGACCGACAACAAGACTCGGCTGCGCTCATCAAGCGGCTCCTGCGCAGGCGATGCCTCCTCCGTGCTGACCCCGCCATTTACTACTCGCTGCAAAGATTCTTCGTAGCTCTGCTTCATCTGCATCGTTTTCTCCCGCTCTTGCTCAAGATGACGCACGAGTTCTTCCATTGCAACTTGCTGTTTGGCAAGCTCTTGCTCCTTTCGCTGGTCTTGCTTCTTCACGTCCACCGCCATGCTGAAGAGCATCTTGAGAAGCGTTCGTGCCTCGGGTAAGGACTGCGTCGTCTCAATTTTCGCCAATGCGTTGCCTCCATCCACGATCCGGACATCATCAGAAATCTCGGATATCTTCTCCTCCTTGTACTCCAGTTGAGCTTGGCAGGCCTCGATGCGCTCCTCCAAGTCATAAAGCAGCTGCTCTTCGGCAGGCGTAAGCTTCTGTGCCTTTCGTCCACTGTTGCGACGAGTAAGCGGCGAGTTTTGCGTAGGCGAAGACGTTAGCATGTCCCGGATATTCGTCTGGGACGAAATCGAGTTCTTCACCTCCTTCTCCAGCTTGTCACGCTGAGCGTACAGCGCCTCCATCTCCTTCGCCACCGCTTCTCGCTCTTTCTGCAGTTGGTCCAGCTTTTCTTGCTCCTCCGCGCGCTTCTTCACCTCCTCGGACAGCCATTTCGCGTCGCGATCAGCACGATTCGCTCCCGCATTCTTCTTGCGACCGTACGAAGTGTTCATTTTTCTCGCCTGAGCAGTCAATTGCTGTTGCTGCTTGAGCTTCTGCTTCGCTGCAGACACCTCTTCCATCTTGCGCTTGAGCACTCGTTCCTGGGCGTCCTTCTGGGTACCCAGACGCAGAATTTGCTGCTTGTCACGCTGCTGGCCACGCTTTAGACTCATGATCTCACGGCGCCGTTGCTTGGCTTCTTCTTCGTACCGCTTTCTCTCCTCCTGCATCTTCTTGACCAAATCCACCTTTTGCCGCTTCATGTTGCTGATCTCCGAGTTCAGTACACGCAGTTGCATCTCACTTTTCTTCTTCTGGTTGATGAAGCGGTTCATATCGCTCTGTTTCTTTCGCAGGGCCTGGAGCTCCGCTTCCTTCGTTTTCAGGTCTTTGGACAGCTTTGACAGTCGCCCATTGCCACCGGTCGAGTCTCCCTCAGCGGCAGCCTTCTTCTCCGTCTGCTGGATCTCGTCAACGAGCCGATCGCGGTCCACCTGGGCATTGCGCACCTCTTCAATCATCTCCGCCATCTTCTGCTCGTACAAATTCTTCATCCGATCGTAGTTTTCCTGAGCCTGACGGATGTTCTGCACAAGTTGCTCCTTCAGGGAGATCTCATTAGCAAGATCTTGAACCGACTCGCCAAGGTGACGTTGGCGACGCTGGAACACGCGCACCCGATCAGCCTCCTCTTGGTTTTCCTCCTCGACTTCCATGCCATCCGCCGAATCGCCTTCGGCCTCGCTTCCGTCACTGTCCCCGCCAGCATCATCACCGATGTCTCCCTCTTTCAGTTTGTTCAGCAGTGCGGTCTCCCTTTCAATCTCTTTCTCGGCACGTTCAAGCAGCTCGCTACCCACCTTTGTATCGACCTCCACGAGTGAAGGCAGCGCAAACACCGGAGCTGTAGGTGGCCGGGTAGCACCACTACCGCCACCGCTGCTGACCGATCCAGGGAAACGCAGCATGGCATTGTCGCGCTCTCGTTCCACCGCGCGAAGCTTTTCTTGCAGCTCGCAAATTGTACGCAGCTGGTCTTTCAGAACATTGGACTTCGACTCTCTTTCCTCCAGCGAGACCGATTTGCCGTCTGCGCCTTCTTCAACGCACAGCCGCAAGTAGTCGCGCTCTGCTTGAGCAGCAATCATCTCTTCTTTTAAATGATCCAGCTGGGTCTTACCGCGCTTGAGCTCGGACGTCAGCCGAGCCACCTCGTTTTCCGCAGTCTCCGCACGCGTTCGGAGATTGCCGAACGAGTCAAAGTCGTTTTCCATCCCGATCAAGTTCGTCCCCACGGTTGCCATCTTCAGCTCACTTTCCGAAAGCCCCGGGTTGCGCAGTCGATGCACCTCCATCTGAAGCGTCTGCACCTGGCGACGCAGCTCCATCGTCATGGCCGACGCCTCGTCGCGGTTGACCACGGGCTTGTTCTGGATGTTCCTCGCTCGGTTGGCGTACTTGAGCGCATTCAGCGTCTCCTCGAAGTTAACGTCCGCAGGGCTCACACAAGTCAGCATCAACGTGCGGCTGTTGCCACCGAGCGAGTCTTGAAGCATCCGCGTGAGCTTCGAGTCGCGGTACGGGACGTGCACCTTCCCGCGCTTCTTGTCGTCTCCAAGCGCGCTGATGACGTTACCGAGGGCAAGCAACCCCTTGTTAATGTCGATACCTTCCTTCAGCCGCTTTCCTTCGGCTTGAGTGCGCTTCTGGCGCTCCGAGCCGGCAAGATCCACGAAGTTGAAGTACGAGTTCCTCGTCTCGTAGTCTCCCTCCTCCAGTGGTTTGCCGTCAGCAGGAGGGTCACCAATGGGCACGTGCTGCACCATGGTGACCGTGAAGATGGCGTGCGAGCGACTCGAGTGCGCGTTCATGAGCGTGCTGCCCGTGGTGCGGCAGAGCGAGCCGCGCTCCAGCATCCGCATGCACTCGTCAGCGTCACTGACCTGCATCTCCGAGGCTCCGGTGACCTGTACCTCTCCACCCTCGGCCTCACGTAGAGCCACCTTACTTTCGCCCGTCGAGTCGCTCAGCGTGACGAGCAGGTCGTGGATCTCTTCGCCGTAGATCTCTAGGAAGCGGATCTTGAGCGTTGCCTTGTAGTGCACATTCTCGCTGCACTTGGTATCGATGTGGTCGAACATGAAGCTGATGACGCGCGGGATGATGCCGTAGTCCTCGGGCGGGATGTGCACGGCGCTGCCGCTGCCCATGGTGTACGTCTTGCCCGAGCCCGTCTGACCGTAGGCGAAGATGGTCGAGTTGTAGCCGTCGAACGTGGCGCGGATGAGCGGGTCCACGCAGCACCAGATATCGCTCTGTTGCGCGTACTTGCCGAATACGTAGTCGTACGTGAAAGCGCGGTTCTTGCCCATGACAATCTGTCGCTCGTCCTCCAGTACGGACACGCACTCGTCGCAGCGCTCCACCTTCTCGCGACCGATGAGCGGCCGGATGCGCACGGCCACGCGCACAGAAGCCGCGTCGTCTTCCGCCATGAGCTGCAGTAGAACGAGCGGGGAGAAGCGAAGGGGTACGAAGACAAGTGGAATTGCAGTTGATTGAAAATGTTGCACTTGCTATGTTGCGTGAAGAAGAAGTTGCAGATAAAGTTGCCCTAACAGAGGCTGGCTGAAGCTCGTGGCGGAGGACACCGACAACGTGGTCGCTATTAAGCCCGAGACGGACTGCGACGTATACAACGAGGAGACTGCTTCGAGTCCGCTGTGCGCCACGTTCACGCTGTTGACTGGCGAGTACCGGTTCGGCTCCCTTGTGGCGGAGGAAGTAGGGAACAAAACATGCTTGCAGGACGTTCGACGTTGCATTTGATTGCTGTTGTGGTTTGTAGTAAACAAAAGACGACATAGATCCGAGACAGCATGCAACTTGGCCAACTTCAACGACGACGCTGTCGGATTAGTCGTCGCCGTCGCCAAAGAGGCTCTTGAAAATGCCCATGACACCGCCGTCTCCACTCGACTCTTCTTCGCCTCCGCCGACGTTGTCGAATCCACTCTCGCTCGCTGTGTCCTCGCCACCGCCACCATAAATATCGTCGTCCTTGGCCCAGTCATCCACGCTGTTTTCAGCTCCGAAATCCTCACCGGCGTCAGCATCGGTAGCAGCTCCGGCAGCCTCGTCAGCAGCTCCACCCGCAGCAGCTCCTTGGTCGCCGCCGCCGCCGCCGCCCATCATGAACGGGAACATCATGCCGCCGGGGCCACCGCGAGGAATCCGCGCGGCCATTTCTCCAACCACACGGTCGAACGGCAGGCTCTGCAGGTAGATCTTGCCGGGTCCAGTGAGCGTCGTCACGAACAACCCCTCGCCGCCAAACAGCACGTTCTTCGCTCCCTTCATCATGGTGATGTCGTAGTGGACACTGGGCTCAAACGCCACGAGGCAGCCGCTCGAAATGCGCAGCACTTCACCCGGTTGCAGCTCGCGCTCAATCAACGTTCCAGAGGCACGAACAAGCACGTCGCCACTACCGGTCAGCCTCTGCAGAATAAATCCTTCACCCCCGAAGAAGCCAACACCGAATTTCTTGGCAAACTCCTACAGAGTACCGTCACAAACGAGGTTGCTTCACTTAGGTGTGGCTCACAGAGGGTATGCAGGAGTGTACTAGAGCAAGTACAAACCATTTCGATGTTCACAGTGTCCGACCCACACAGAAACGCTCCCTTCTGACAGATGATCGATTCGCCGAGGAAGTCGCTCAAACGGAGGTGAACGATTTTGCTCGGGAAACTCGTGCCGAGCGCAACGTGACCCTTTTCGCTGCCATGGTACGTGAAACGTGTCACGAAGAAGTTTTCGCCTGTCATCATTCTGCAATCGTACCACGTCAATATCGTCCACAAGCTCAAAAATGGCTCAGCAACTCACCGCTTCATGCCTTCGCCAATGCCTCCGGCGGTAGTCGTGTCCATCTCCACACCTTCCGTCATGTAGATCATCGCACCCGTCTCCGCACGCAAGCACTGCTCAGGTTCGAGCTTGATCTGCAGTCGAAGTACACAAACCCAACTCTGTCAGCTTCTGTATAGCCCCCTCCAAAAAGCTGTAAGGACGCTTGTCTTACGTGCACGACTTGCGAATCATGGCCCTCGATGGACATGGCCTTGTCGAAGTCGATGGGCACGAACACCTCGTTGCCCGTGTTCTTGTGGTGGGGCAATGTCACGGCCTCGCTTTCCTCCTGCTTGGGTTCGGGCTTCGCAGCCGCCACAGTCTGCAGCGTCACGCCAGGAAGGTGATGCACGGTCTTGCGCAGACTCGAGTTGTAGTACACGACATCGCCTGTAGCAGCAGTCAGCGAGAAGGCGCTCCGTTAAGCTCGATGTGTCACTTCCTCTTCAAGCGTGCAGTACGGACCGTTCTTGCGCGTGATGGCCTCCCAGCCGTCGGGCAGCGCAGAGGAGAAGGCTCTAGCCTGGCGCAGTCCCGCGAGGCGTGCAGCACCCGCCGCTTTGGGCACGTGACGGAGCAGCCCACGGCGCAGCATCACTGGTCCCTTCGTCTCGTCAATCGGAAACCGGAAGAATGCGTGCGGATATGCGTGGCCTTTAATAGTGGACATTGGTGTGCGCCACACCAAAATAAGCGCGCAACAATCAAGATGTACCCAATACTATTGCTAGACTTTGATGTCACCCTCTCTAACTTATGAGCCTGGACTCCAGCCCGGAGTCGAGTTTGCATCCCAAGGCTGCAGCGCAGTGATGGTATAAATATCCGCTCGTTGAGACTAAACATGGAGCTGTTGGCAGCATGGAGCAACGTGTATTTTGGACTTGGCGCATGCGACGATGCGAGCTCCAAAATTGCACTCCCAGGCCAACGCCATCATCTCAGACGTCCGCCTCACCACCAATTTAGGGCCGCAACAGCGACTGCAGCGGGCGAGGCTGTCGTCCTCCCCGTCTTGGGAAGCGGCGTCCGTTACGCGCGCTTTTTCAAACAAAAAACCGCCTTCCATGTTTGGCAAGCCCGCGCGCTTTCACCCCTTCCCTCCCGCGCGTCAAACTCTGCTTCTTTGATCGCGTGCCGTCCGTCCCCTGCCAGTGGTTTCAGATTCCGGCGGCCTTTCCACGCGTTTATACTGGGAAAATGTAAGCTGCAGGAGTGATGGTCCGCGCCGTTTTGAATTCCCGTGCGCGGCTCCAGGGCTGCTTCATTCGCCAAAAGTCCGAATTCTCCAAAGAACCCGCGCCAGCCAGCCAAGAGCCGCCGCAGGAACCCCGTCGACTCGCACTAAAGCAACAGGTACGACCCCCTTCGCCTCGGTGGGGCGGGTATCCCCCTCCCCCCTGTGTCCTCCTTCCCCCTCGTAGATCCCCTGCTCCCTTGCCCCCACCACGCGGCGGGGAAAACCATACGAAGGGAAAAAGGGCAGCTCGTGATCTTTTCTGTTGTCTCGGGAGCTAACGACCCTTTGCTGCTTACTCACAGGCAGACAAACATGAGAGAGCTCGTTCACATCCAGGGTGGCCAGTGCGGTAACCAGATCGGCGCCAAGTTCTGGGAGGTCATCTCCGACGAGCATGGCGTGGACCCCACGGGCTCGTACCACGGCGACTCGGACCTGCAGCTGGAGCGCATCAACGTGTACTACAACGAGGCCACGGGCGGCCGCTATGTGCCCCGCGCCATCCTCATGGACCTTGAGCCTGGCACCATGGACTCGGTGCGCGCCGGTCCCTACGGCCAGCTCTTCCGTCCGGACAACTTCGTGTTCGGCCAGACTGGCGCCGGTAACAACTGGGCCAAGGGACACTACACCGAGGGCGCCGAGCTCATCGACTCGGTTCTCGACGTCGTCCGCAAGGAGGCCGAGAGTTGTGACTGCCTGCAGGGTTTCCAGATCACGCACTCGCTCGGCGGTGGTACCGGCTCCGGTATGGGCACGCTTCTTATTTCGAAGATCCGTGAAGAGTACCCGGACCGTATCATGTGCACGTATTCGGTGTGCCCGTCGCCCAAGGTGTCGGACACGGTCGTGGAGCCCTACAACGCTACGCTGTCGGTGCACCAGCTGGTCGAGAACGCCGATGAGGTCATGTGCCTGGATAACGAGGCCCTGTACGACATTTGCTTCCGCACGCTGAAGCTCACGACCCCGACCTACGGTGACCTGAACCACCTGGTGTGCGCCGCCATGTCGGGCATCACCACGTGCCTGCGTTTCCCGGGTCAGCTGAACTCGGACCTGCGTAAGCTGGCCGTGAACCTGATCCCGTTCCCGCGTCTCCACTTCTTCATGATCGGTTTCGCCCCGCTGACGTCGCGTGGCTCGCAGCAGTACCGTGCCCTGACGGTGCCCGAGCTGACGCAGCAGCAGTTCGACGCCAAGAACATGATGTGCGCCGCCGACCCGCGCCACGGCCGCTATTTAACTGCCGCGTGTATGTTCCGCGGACGTATGAGCACGAAGGAGGTGGACGAGCAGATGCTGAACGTGCAAAACAAGAACTCGTCGTACTTCGTCGAGTGGATCCCCAACAACATCAAGGCTAGCGTGTGTGACATCCCGCCCAAGGGCCTCAAGATGAGCACCACGTTCATCGGTAACTCGACCGCCATCCAGGAGATGTTCAAGCGCGTGTCCGAGCAGTTCACGGCCATGTTCCGTCGTAAGGCTTTCTTGCACTGGTACACTGGCGAGGGTATGGACGAGATGGAGTTCACGGAGGCCGAGTCCAACATGAACGACTTGGTGTCCGAGTACCAGCAGTACCAGGACGCGACTGCAGAGGAGGAGGGCGAGTTCGACGAGGACGAGGAGATGGACGAGATGATGTAGACGGCGTAGTCGGTACGACCTCCTTTCATGATCGCCTTCGTGCAACTCGTGAGTAGCTTAGCTATCTACGCTCAGAGAGGTTAGTGGCTTGGCATCTACAGAACAGAGATCTTATTACCTTTCTTAAACTCGTTGAATCTTCCTAGCTCCAAATGGGTCCAAAAATGCGGTACAAACCGTTTCTGGTGTACTTGAAGTGGCCCATCTCAACTTCCAGCCCAAAGCGCGGCCTGTCCTCAAACGAGCTCCTCTACGCTAGCACTTACTCTAACGCTCGGTTGAACCTGTGAGTAGCTCCGTAGGTGGTCGAGTGGTGCACTCGCGCTGAAGCCTCCAGTGGAGGCCCGACGTGCCAATCAAACTTGTGTCAGCATCTGTGATGGCGCCAACTGCCACTAAGCGTCTATTTCAATTTGGTGTGCACGAATCCGTGCATGTCCTGGTCGAGCTGTCCGTCGTCTCGATTCCGACGTGGTGAGCCTTCCAAACTATTTCGGTGGTTGGAGACCTTGAAGTTGACTTGTACCAGTCCGAAGTTCCTCCGCATCAGATGCGTGGAGCCTCGCCCTCGAGCCACGATGGGCCGGACGTCCTACCCGCCCGCATGACACCCGCGCAAATCCGCAGTCTGGGCATTCCGCAGGCCTCGTATCCACCCTTCCGCGAGTCCTTCTTCTTCGACCCACGCGCCAACACGGCTCTCAAGAAGGGCGGACGGCCGCCTGACCGACTAGTCTACGCACGTGAGTCGAGGCGGATGTGGTCGACGCACGGCCCAAGCATCGACCTGCGGCTGCCCAGGACAATGGTGAAACCTGGCACCGCCTTCCGCAACGAGTGTCTCAGTGCCGACCAACTCTACAGCTCCCACCGCAACTCGCTGGGCTATGAAGTCCATCGTACGTGACATGGACACACTGTCCGAGTACGTTGTTTCTAATGGCTTATTGGATTGTTGGGATGAAGGCTCTTTGCGAGGTTCCAGTCTCTGCAGCACTACTAAGCGGTTCAGCAGCGTACGCGTCCGTCCACTCGGAAACACATCGGGTTAGAATACTAACTCTTACTTTTATGCAGCAAGCTTGTACTCCTGAGTGCGTTGGTCCTGGGTCGTATGACGTCATGAAGAAGCCAAGTGGACTGCTCACGGTCCCTCCCCCTCGCCCAGAAGGAGTAAGTCTAGTCGTGCGTCAACAATGCTGAACGTCTTTCGTTTTGCTCGAACTGACAACGCGTTGTAGGATTTTCTTCCCCCTGATCGTCTTCGGCAATGGGGTGGGCGGCCTGACTCGCGGTCGATGGATAGCGCAGGCGAGTGGAAGTACACGTCGGAAAAACCATCCGCCACGAAGTTTTCGTTCCGGAAAGCTCGTGCTTCCACGTGGATTGAGCAGGTTGAGCAGCGGCAGCAAAGAGAAAACCCACTGGCCCGACGTGAACCTGAATTCTCTGCGGTGCTGGCTCCGGAACAGCGACTTCCTCACTTCTTACAGGGAACAAGTAACCCCATCCATAGTAATCCGACAGCTGCCTCCATCACGGAAGCACCAAACGCCGCTCCATCTCGGGTTGAAGCCTTAGTCGTCTCACTTTACCCGCCAGTGAATTAAGCTCGGTTATGGCTGTAGATAATTTTCTTAAAGTGCACTGTAGTGAAAGTATGTTCATCGATCCTTTATACTGGGAGGTTGGTATTAGGTATGTTTGGTTAGCACTTTGAAATTGCCCACGTAGCAGAAAAGAATTGAGACTTCGTCGTAGCTTTCGGCCAGCCCATCCGTACGGGGGGAAGCATTGTCGCCAAGAGGTTGTCACGGCGTTCGCGCTCTTCGTCGACTCATATCCGTTCCAGCAACTCTTGAAATCATAGCCAGGTTCGTAATCCACGGGCTTTGGAGCCACGTTCGACTACCGGCGTGAATACACTGTGCGATGACAGCTTCCGTGACCACCTGCAGGAAGTCGGTCGGCAAAGGGTATGAGATGCTCTGTCGGTGAATGCTCTTGCGACGTTCCGTGTTGAACCCCCGCCTGGGATGGTCGACGTTCGTCCACCGGCATTTGTGCGTCTCCTCAGGCATGACGCCCGGGGAGTCTTTCTCGTTCTCCAGCTGAGAGAGGCCTCTACGATATGTATCGTGTGTTGTGGCAAGCTTGTGGACGTAAGACACTGGTGATCAAGCAGCTCAACCACGTTTGAACCTGTGCTCAGCAACGCATAAAGAAATCAAACCACCCCCAATATAATTTATATGCACAGCTCCGAGTCTTTTACTTGTTGCTTCGTTGACATTTGTCCCGCAACTCTTGCTCTCACTTGGCAGCTTGTGGCTTGGGTCTCTTGCGTCCTGGGATCTGCATCAGCAACAGCAACAACAACAACACAGCAGCATTAGAATCCAAGAAACCCCTGAAATAACGAGACTTCTCTCCTGTCAACAGAAACAAAGTAAATGACGACTATAGCTACGAGACCGACCAGTACGTCCGGGTTCTTGGGGTCTTTGACCCACGTGATGTTGCTGACATTGTTGCTCTCCTTGAAGAGCAGCAGGAATTCACCCACACGCTCCACCTTGCCGCCCCAGAGGTAGATTCGGTTGCTCTTGAGCCCCACCTGCGTCGCCGCCAGCTGCAGCACGTCGCCCGACCGCACGTGCAGCGCCGCCGTCTTGGGCAGCACGAGACTCACGCAACCCGAGTCGTCGCCCACCAGCAGCGTCGCGTTGTTGCTGGCATTGCCTTCGTCCTTGGCGTTGTTCTCCAGCACGATCGCCTTCACGTTCACATCCTTGCCGCCCAGCGCCGGCGTCAGGTCCTTGACGCGCGTCAGCACCAGCTTCTTGCCCGCCATGCTCATAACTGCTACTTCGATGTATATCCGTTAAAGTTATAACGATAACACGTTATTAACCGAAATTTCCGTTAATGTCCTTGAAGCACAGAAGGTTTTATGAAGCGCATCTTCCAGCGGCGGACGCGCAGTCCCTCAGCGTGTTCTCCACCCGAGAGCCCGGAGCACGCGGCACCGCTGGCTGCATCACCTCGACGCGCCGCTTCTGCGTCGGCCAAGGTTTCTGTCGCCTCGAACGGCACCACACTGACCGAGAGACGCACTATTGTGTCGAGCGACTCGCTGCATGTCCAAGTAGTGGCATTTGCGACCTCCGCGACCTCAGAAGAGCGGAAGCAAGCACTATACAGTATTCACGATGTTCTGGTGGATAATTGGCAGCCCTCGGGGGTGGCTGGGGGCGTCGGAGAGCTGCTCAGTGTACGAGATAGTAACACGCTAATTAGTGTGGGCGGTCAGAGGCTGCGCGGATGCTTCAGCCAAGCGCTAGAGCGCTTCAACGCCTCCAGACTGGAGGGCAATAGCCGTGCTACGTTCTTATTAACTGGTGATACCGACGAGCGATGGCAGGTGCTGCAGTTGTTGCAAATGCTGAAGACGCTGGTGGTCCCTGGAAACAACGGCCAAGCGCTGCTGCTCGTCAGCGAGCGAATCCCGTCGACGCTTGTCAAGGTGGTGAAGGCCCTGAGTGATGGAGGGGCGGATGATAAAGGTGCAGAGCTGGTGAAGGAGGTGCTGCACGTACTGGCGCTGCTGGTCGCTTCTCCTGAAGTGGTGCAGGAGCTGAGCGAGAGTAGCACGCTGCACCGAATCTTCCACTTGGCGTTCGACGACGAGATACTGCAGTTGGCGGTGGTTAAGGTAGCTCTGAAGTGGAGTTGTGACTACTTGGCTGTTGCTTGACGGAGGTTTATTGGTCTTTGTGTGGCGTCAGGTAGCGGAGGCGTTGGTCCAGGGGTTACGGCCGAGCAGATGGAGATCCATGGTGAAGCTGCTGTCTGACGAGCGCTGTCTGCTTGCCTTGATGCACAACGTATCAGATGTGCTGGCGAAGACCGTATCTGCTGTGGTGAAGTCGTTGAGAGGGTCAGATGTGCTGGCAAAGACCGTATCGGTTGTGGCGAAGGCGTTGAGAGGGGCAAGTCAAGCGGGGCTTTATGACTTGCACAGACAGCTGCATACGGGCCGGCTGCGGCATAAAATACTGACTACATTCATGCGCCTTTACGAGGCTCGGCAGCAAGCTCTTTGCTCGGGAGACGTGGTGTCAAGTTCGTTAGAGGGCGTTCGTCAACATGATCAAGACCTTGCCGACGCCGTCACAGAACTGTGTTTGTCAGGGAATGAAAGCCCACTCCCGCGAGGCAACATTTACAAGAATGAGGCCTTTGCCTTGGCTTTCGATTCGGCGACGCCCACTCCGGCGACGTCGTTATTTAATCCCGAAGCATTTGGACTCCTCTCGGACATTCTCGGGTATTTGCATCGCGCGACCAACGCCGAGAAAGCAGAGCCCGATGGTAAGGTTCGCGATGAACTGCTAAATGACCGTGAGAGACTCGAGTGCCGTTATCTTCAGAAGCTATGCCAAATTGTTGTGGCATGCCCGTTCGACTACGAGTTTCTGAGCGTAAGTACCAACACAGAGGATCGTGTAATGAAGCTGACCGATACAGAAAACTCGCTGACATTGTAAAACTTTTTTTTTCTTCTTGTTTCACAGAAAACTAACCTGATCGCTCACATCATGGAGCAGTTTGATGACTATTCGGAGATGGCACAGCATACCGTGTGGTCCGTGCTCTCTGCAATTGCTATCGAAGCACGTGTGATCCCGTACACTGAGCTCGTCGCTATGAATGCATTCATCCGGAAGGTTAGTACCGACGATCGCCTCCGAAAAGTTTATCATGCTGCAGTACCAACCATTAACAGACGTCTACGCTGGCCAGGACACATTTCAGAGACATTCGATACATGGATTGCTCCCTTTCATCGCGAATTTGCTTCGGTTTGACGAAGCATATCGCGAAGTACTGCGCTCCGTAGGCCTGGTGAGTACGCTTATGGCGCTCTTTCTCGACCAAACGAACACTTTTTGCCTTAGTGCAGGTTCAACTCAAATCAGGGTGGAGTATCCTACTAATACGGTCGACGCCAGACAAGCAAGTGCCGCTCCCAGCGATGCAGTTGCCGTTGACGACAAGTTAATCATCTCAGCGCTGGCATCGCATTGCCACCAAAGGGCGCGACAACGCGCGCCATGCCGCGCTGCCATGGGTCGAACGGACTATATTGTTCTCATTGACATCATGAAGTTGTTTGCGGACGGTGGTCGGGGCAGGAAAAGTTCCATGGATGGACAATACTTCGAGCGTGCACTGGGTGGATTGCCAGTGCTTGAGGCAGTTTGCACATTGACTGGCAACGCGGATTTTCAGGCAGAAGGTCTTCCGTTGTGGGCAGCAATCGTCCGACTTGTCGTCGAGTACGACGATGAAATCCTCCGAAATGCGGTAAACAGTCTCATGCAAGCTGTACGATACGTCACGCTCGCAGTTTATTTTCCTGAGGGCGGTGAAGTTACCCTAGCATTTCCGAGGGATGAGGGGGTGCTACAAGGAGCACTCGCATGTATTGAATCGATATTGCGCCCTAAATTGACACCCCAAGTGACCACAACGCAATATGATGTGCCAAGTATGCGTCTTGACGAGCCAACAACGCGAGATCGAGTTGTGGGTGCTATGCTGGATTGCGATATCATCTTGTCGCTTCTGGGGATTCTGTGTGCCGTGGCCAAGAAGTGGGAAGTTAACGCTGGGGCCATTGGTGGTAATGGCGATGGTACTGCGTCCTGGTCTGCTGTAACCCTGGCATTACAATCCATATTTTCTCTCGTTACAACGAGTACGGAAGCTGAGCGACGATTCTTAAGGTACGAAGCTCAGCTGTGAAGTTATGAGATCACCTCTAACCCTGTCACTTGTTTTGTCCAGCTCTGTTTCATTTGCCTCGTTTGGTGACTTGATGAACAACCTGGTGGCAGCCTCTGGTAAAGAGGGGGCGGATCGTACTGCCGAGTCTGCCTCGCTTGCTTTGTTTTGCATGCGGTACTGCATCGGGTTTTCACTTGGTGATTACGAAATGATGTGCGCTGATGGCAATTTTCCTACAAAAGACGACCGGTGCTCGCAGCCGCTTCGGTACCCCGAACTCCTTGGGATTGGTGTCCAGCTTTTGAGCCTCTGGGCAGATACACTCGATATTGGTGCTGCGCACGAGCTCATGGACACGCTTCAGCGTATTTCCTCATTGTACGTGAGATTGTTTGTACTATTACGGATGCTTACATGCTTGAAATCCGTGTTTTTTACTCAGCTGACAACTTGTGTGTTGATTCAGTCCCGGAAACGCGTGTCGTCTGGCATCGGCCAACGTGTTGGAGATCTCACTCAGATCTTTTACGGCGACGTCTCGCGACTCAAACGGTTTACTTGAGCCGAAGCAAAGTAAACTTTCACAAGCTCTGCTTTCGGAACGTAATGCTTTCCATGATGCCGCGGTTTCTCTTGTTGAGAGCATTGCTCTGGAAAGTGTTTCCCTAACGGGTGCGGACTATTGGATTAAGATGACAATGTGTCTGTGCCGGGAACGTTCACGAGACCCAGGAAAATCTAAGCTGGTGGAGCGTTCGTCTCGTTTTCGCTCAGGCGTACGGCAGAGAATGGATCAGCATGAACCCGTCCGAAGTGCGGCCAACGCAACAACGACAGAGGTGCCTGCAGCCTCTATTGTGTCGTTGTTGCGTCTGCTGGTAAACCTGTCTTCGGTGACGTTTGGGCGTGCGATGGGTGCTTCATTTATTGAGTTTGACGTGTCAAAAGATGGCTATGGATGTCTCCAAATCCCCGATGTCAGCGCCCGGACAGCTTCTTCAGTTGAACCAAGTGCCACGACACCATCTATGCCGACGTTTTCTCATACCCCAAAGGTATGGCCCCCTCCCGATGGTTACTCCGTGATGATTTGGTTTCGAGTGGATTCCTTTGAACGTAAGGAAGAGCGCGAGAAATTGTATCGTGAGTGCTTCATGTCGAATACGTGCATTCACTGTCGAGGCAAGATACAGGACGAGCAGGTGCTCAAATGTTCTCATCGAGCGTGCCGAGGATGCGCGGAAGCGCTTCTGAGCAGCGGCGGGGAGTGCGTCGTGTGCAATCCACCAATGTTCTACCTTTTCCGATTTCGCTCGAGTGATGGCAAGTCGGTTAGTGAAGCATTTCTAAAAGGAGGGAAGCTTTACATGCGAACGAGCTCAAACCGCGCTTCTATCTATCAGTTCACGCACACGCCGATCAAGACAAAACAATGGTACCATGCCGTCTTCACTCATTCAAGACAGCGTTTCCAGTCCAGCATGGTCTCGTGCTACTTGAACGGGATTCTACAAGAGAACGTCAAGATTTCGTATCCATCCGGTATCACGGGCAGTCAGCCTCTAAGTGGCTTGGTGGGTGTGCCATCTCAAGCACGCCGCTGTTCCAGTGCACGATGGATGATTGGGCCATTTTATCTGCTAGATTTGCCGGTCTCAGCACCCGTGGTTAATGCAGTATTCGCAGCAGGACCATCATACGACAGATTGTTCTTCGGTGCTGCGGGGAACAATGAAGTTGGTGTCACGTTTGACCACTTGAGCATCCCGAACATGGTTATGCTGGATTCCTACATGTGGGATCCTGTTCGCTCCCTGATTGATTCCGTTGACGTTGAGCGCGGTGGTCGCAACAAGCTCCTTCGTCGCAGTCTGTCTCTGGCCTCGGCAGCATCGAGTACAGCGGCTGCAATTGTGCAGGATATCAAGTCCAGCGCCAATGTCTTTGCTCGCATTCCAAGTGCGGCGCCATTCCTTCATATTCCCATTCCGTCCGAACGCATCGTGGTGGCTTATTCAGCACGCAACGGGATCTCAAAGGAATTGTCAATTATTCCCAGCAGTAAGCTAGATGGACGGCCAAGTGGTCATCTGATGGGAGGCGTTGCAGTGTGCGAGGCTACGAATATGGCCGACGCCATGTTCGCCGTTAGTACGTCTGGATGTCAAAGTGCGTATGGGTTTCTCGACGAAGCCGCAACTGAGGAGGAAGTCGAGTTGGCTCTCGATCTCCTATGGCAATCTGTGCACAGCAACCCCCGTAACTTGGCAGCTATGGAGCATGAGCATGGATATGGCGTTGTGAACTATCTGCTGCACGAAAAAGCAGAACTGCTAACCAGTAAATGCCTGCAGACTCTGTTCTGCATCGTTGGGGTCGACATTGAGCCGGATAAACCAGAGCGAACAATGTTGCAGTCCTCACGGGATAGTGCGATTCGTAACGTGCAGGCGTTGCAGCACTTCATTTTGGACTATTCGCTGTGGCAGAAAGCACCAGGCATGGATACAGCTAAGCTACTGTTTTCAACACTCTATTCATGTCTGGCTGCTGATGACGAGGCAGTTCGAGAGCGAAATCGGACGCAGCTGCAATCAATGAGATTTATTCGGCAGCTACTGTACGTGTTGATGGAACCGACCGTGACGAGAGATCTCTTGCAGGTGGTTGCTGACGTCGTGTTAGTGTGCTTGACGAGTCCCAGCCGTGATTCTACTGTGGAATCAAACTTTGCAGACGTGACCAGCTTCTTAGCAGCTACGCTGTCCCCACGCTTTGGCCAGTATCGAGAAGTCGACGAGGACGACACTATTGCGAAAAAAATACTGGACGTGAACGATGGCGTGGGTGAAGTTGAACGAAACTTTGACCAATTCAAGGCACACGCGCTCGCAAGCCCGACCGGTAGGTTGTGTCTGAGTCCTCGGGGCTCGCAAAGGCTGGAGGGGAATAGCTGGAGTGATAAGCATGGACTAAAAAATCCACAGAGCAGATCTGGGCCAGCTAAGCTCACAAACGGTCGCTTGAAATTGCATCAGGCCACAATCCAGGAGCTCTTGCTGGAAGCACTATTGAAAGCCGTGCAAAAGCTTGACGTGAAGGAAAACAAAGAGTACGGAGATGACTCGGACAGCCTCGCTTCAGAGACGGGTGTAAGCGGCGTATCCCTGGCACCGAGCAATTCGGGCGGGGCTTCACGAGTGCAGTTACCTACCACGTATCGACTAACGGGCTTCCGCAAGTATCTGGGGCTACACTGGATTGAATCTTTTCTGTTTCCGTTCGACGAAACCGAGTTCTCACTTGGTATTTCTCCGTCAACAGTAATCGCAGCACTGCAGTTGCTGTGTACCTTGCTGGGAAACACGCGCTACGAAAGCATTTTCAAGAGAGAGGGGTACTATCGGTTGTTGGCGCAAGGGTTGCCTTGCAACCACACGGTATTCAGCGATGTCGTGGTAGATTCAAGGCCGAGACACTTCCCGTTCCAAGAAGTGTGGTATGCTCTATTTGGCGTGCTTTTAGGGACCCCCATCGACGGCATGCCTCGTGAGATACGTCTTGAGATCGAGTACCTGAGCAAGGATTTTGAAGTCAACATCCAGCGAGACCGAGTCGTGAATTCCAGCATTTTGAACGTAATTATGATACTGCTTCGTCGGCACTTTAACGACCCCGTGGCCATGGTGAGCTCTGCCGGAGATCCCTCCCTGGATGAATTCCGAGATAGGACCACCGCCGTTGTTGGTGAAGACCTCCCAGGTGCTGACACAAATCCGATGGGAGGTTCATCTTCCTCGACAGATCAAGCCGGTAGTATCTATCACCTCGAAGTACTCGACTTTCTACAGCATCTTTTCGAAAACATGCCAAGTATGCACAGCTTGTTCATGTCGGGAAACGAGAAAATGCGACTGGAGTTCATGGAGGAGTTGACGCGAATGATTTGCGCGGCTGCGAGGTGCTATTTACTCGACCACTACCCGTACTCTAGAGGTCATGTGATCCAAGTATTAGAAGGCAAACAAGTCGTCGCAACAGAGTACAATGTTGCTGTTGGCCAAGCCGAGCTGGCGGAGGAAGCAGCTTCTACGGACTCCGGTGGGAGCGACCCTTTCTTACATCATGCGGTTGCATCGCGAGGATTGCGGCTTTTAATCGCGCTATTGATGACGTTTCTGCTGGACGCCCCAAATGGCCACGGCCTGGTCGAGGACTATATCGACGGCACAGCGTGTTCGTCGGTAATCCTCCCGCCCTTACACAGTGGACTCATGCTACGCTTCCAAAGCCTCGTCGTTATGGGTCTTCTCGACCACATCCGTGCGAAGTTTGACGAAGACGACATTCTGCTTCGGCATAAAAACTTTGGAGCAAATGTGCGCGAGTTTGTGAGGTTTGTAGTTGGGAAAATGCACAGTTGGCAGCGAGCGCAGCATGGCGATGGCTGTCCAACAGCATTTGCTTGCTGTGGACGAGCCCATTTCATCGGCGGTCCGTCTCGACTATTGGAAATGGCTCTGTTTGTGTTGGCTGAAGCGAATGTCGGACTTGCCAGTGTAAACGGAGGTGGGATTCCTTCTCTGTCAACACCTTCGCTGTCCTCTTTTGGAGGGATGATATCGGAAAAACTGAACAAAGGGAAGACAAGACGTCCATTCCGACAGCTGATGGGAAGGATGACTCGACCCACAGAAGTTGAACACTTAGTTGCTGAATTGCACGCAGCTGTGAACGCCGTCGTTCTGCATGTATTCCACGGCCACGGTGCTGAGGTTGGAGACGACGAATTGGAGGCAATGCTGCAGCAGATCCATATCCACCGCGACGTTGTCTTTGGTTCTCAAAACAATCAAGACAGGACCTTTTTCACGTGCCTGTGCCGGTATCTGTTGCAGCTTCTGGGTGATTCCAGTGCTCGTAGCCTTCAAGAAGCGGCAGCGCATCTTTGGATCGATCTCATGTTGTTTCAGCGGGATTTTGCTCGTGAGCTTCTGACTGTAGATATTCGGAGAAGTGGAGCGCCGCCGTATTCGGTGAATTTGATGAAGAACGGCTTTGATGTGTTGTTGGAATGCGGGAAACGATCGCGTAGTCCAGAAGTCGAACGCCTTGTGGAGTCGTCAGCGTTTGTCAGGTTTTCAAAGTGGCTAGAGCTTGTCGGCCCGCCATTGAAAGAACTGGAGAGCAATCTTGATCGCATCTTTATCAAGACTGTGGTGGAGACGAAGGAGAGTGTGCACGAAATATGGACAGCTTACCACAAGAAGGCAGCGCATCGTAAGACGAAGTACGAGAAACAGTTTGACGTACGGTATGAGTGGTTTCTGTCCATGAAAAGCGAGTACGTTGAATCCTTGCTGCGCACGCAACAGCACGAGTTCCGTCGCCAGCTGAAGTGGAGACAAGATCGTGTGGACCGTCAGAAGTTCATTGTGCGTCAATGGGAGCATCTGCGCCTGCACTTCCAGCGCAATGTGCTTGGTTCAACAAGTGAAAGGAGCAGTGAAGAAAGGAAGGACGAGGGCAATTGGATCGCTGCTGGTAGCTCCTTACTAATGGGGGAAGTTGGGAAGCGAAGCAACTACGAAGTTGTGTCGCCATTTCACGGACGCTACTCGTGGCGATTGGACTTTACGGAAGGTCCATACCGAATGCGTAAACGTCTTTCTCGAATGGTTCAGTCTCTCGAATCTCCGCGCAATCTGCAAGAGCAACAGTCATCCCCGTCGCGATTGTGTAATGCAGACGGTGGCAAAGCTTCTCCAACGTCCGAGCTGTTCCATCGCCGTCATTCGGAATCAGATATCAACTTGATCGCTCCAAGATCTCAATCCAAGTCTCCGAGCGTGACGATCAAGCATCATATGACACGGCAGCAATCCGATGAAAGCGTGCCAATAACTATTCGGCACTCCTTCACAAAGAGAGCACTCGCTACTAGTGCGTCGTCGTCTGCTGTGCTCAGCTCAAGGGACCAGCATCGCAAGGGGTCGTTTGAAGCCTTGTTTAACAAATACGTAAAAAGTGAGAGGCGCTCTCTCCGGCGCGAGAGTTTTCGCTTGAGTCGACTATCAACTCGGCAAGAAAGCCTTGCCGACCGCGATGAGAATGCGGATGAGGAAACGGAGAAGGCGGGTGACGTCGAGAACTCGGTGGTTTCTGAGAGCGCTGTCAGCTCGACTATTGCGGCGACAGAAGAAGTTGTCGACGAAAAGCTACGGCCGCTTTTGATGCCGGGAGACGAGATCATCGACCTTCACGACTGTTTGCGAATCGACGGCATGGATTCTTGCCCCGGGGTGTTTTTGCTTTGCAATGATCATCTGTATATCGTCGACAACTATCAACGGTTGAACCAGTCAACACAGAGCGGTTCTGGTAGCCAGCAACTCTCGCAGCTTCGCGTCACGGAGGTCCCACAAGGGTCTACGACGTTATTGGAGCGTCGATTGAGCTGGCGTCTTCAGAAATCCCCTCCGTATTCTCAGCCTGCTGTCGCAAGATCGAGGGACATTCACCAGTGCCGCTTTTGGGCTTACGACGATATTACTGAGCTGCACAAACGGAGGTATCAACTCCGCCACGTTGCTCTCGAGATTTTCGCAAGCGACGGCAGAAACTATTTGGTACGCTCCGTGCTGGCCGTTTTCGTACCTTTGACGATGCTAACGTATCTTGCTGCAGGTTACGCTCGAGTCGCCAGAAGAGCGGGAGCTCGTGTTCCATGCGCTTTTAAGCAAGTGTCCCAACGTCCAAGGAGCGTCCAGTGGTCTGGATGGCGCCTCGGGGGGAGGCGATTTGTATTCCCAGCTGCGTAAACTGCTGCGTAACAGCATGACGGAGCGCTGGGTTCAAGGTGACATCTCCAACTTTGCCTATCTCATGCATCTCAATACGCTCGCAGGACGGTCGTACAACGACCTGACGCAGTATCCCGTCTTCCCGTGGGTCTTGGCGGACTACGATTCGGATATCCTGGAGCTGAGCGACCCAAACGTGTATCGAGATTTGTCGAAACCCATGGGTGCTCTTCGCCGTGAAGAGGAATTTCGAGAACGCTACGAAGGGCTAATGGAGTCCGTCGACTCTGTGGAAGACGAAGACGCGGTGGATCATCCGCTGAGCTCGCGGCCGTTCCATTACGGAACGCACTACTCGTCAGCTGCTATCACTTTGCACTACCTGATGCGCCTCGAGCCATTCACGTCTCAATTTCGGCGCCTACACGGTGGGAAATTCGATCATGCTGACCGACTCTTCACGAGTGTTGTCGGTGCCTGGAAGAGCGCAGCAGGCTTTGAAAGCGCCCAGAACGGGACACAAGACGTGAAAGAGCTCATCCCCGAGTTCTTTTATTTGCCAGAGTTTCTTGAAAATGTCAACGAGCACGCGTTCGGCACAAGCCAGATGGGCGTCATCGTCGGGGGCGTCGAGCTTCCTCCTTGGGCGAATGGTTCGTCCACGGAGTTTGTGCGGCTGAACCGAGCAGCGCTTGAGAGTCCGTACGTGTCGGCGAATCTGCATCATTGGATCGACTTGATCTTTGGCTTCAAGCAGCGAGGGCCAGCAGCGATTGAAGCTTGCAATGTGTTTTACCACCTCACGTACGAAGGCTCCGTGGACTTGGACGCGATCACAGATGCCTCGACCAAGCGAGCGATTCTTGACCAGATCACGGAGTTCGGCCAAACCCCCTCGCAACTTTTCCGGACGCCACACCCGGTGCGAGCAGCAGTGGCTACTTCAAGCAACAACGTCTCAACGAACAACGCCAATTCGACTCATGATGGGTCCAGTCTGGCAGCTGATAGTGGAGTTGATGGACGCGTTGCTACGTCTCCTGTGACTGCTCGCGGAGCGCTGGCCAGTTCTTTCTTGGAAGGAGGAGAGCTGATCACTCGGATGCAGACGATGCTATCGAGCGGGCCAGGATTGAGCGGCACCTTTGTAGGAACGACCGACGTGACTTCTTCTCCGGTCCTGGAGAACTCGGCGTTGTTGCAGCAAGAACCACGACGACAGGTCCGTGTTAACCCCCTTCTTGCCTTTTATCGACGTGGACTCCAGCATTCGAGCTCGGCTTCCAGTAGCGATACGAGCATTCAGCACATTGCGTGGACAAGCGGTGGAGTTGGGCGAGAGGAAAGAGCGGTGGTTGTAGGGCCAAAGTGTCTCTTGATTCCGCCGCGTAACAACGAATACCTAGCGTGGGGCTTCCAGGATCGTTCGGTGAAGGTCATTTCGACCAGCTGCGCAGAGGTTGGCGGCCACGGAAGCGAGTCCAAGGTGGTGGCCTGCTTGGAGCTGGACGTGGAGATTGACATCGCAACGATCACCACTGACGGCCGCATTGTCATCACAAGTAGCCCGGGATTGCCTGTGATACGAATGTGGCGGTTTAACTCGAGTCGCCGCTCTCTAGCCGCTTCAATCGCAGCGGCTTCTGGGTCTTCTTCAGCTTCGGCGACTTCGTCGTCGGCTGCGGCAGTGGCGACGTCGCTGGCGGCCGCATCCGCTTTGAGCGCGCCCCACAGACGTCGAACGTACACGACTATGGGGCCATCAAGTACCCGATCGCTGACGCTCATGGGGTCGATTGGTACGCCTGCACACCATCAACGCATCACTGCGCTTCAGGCAAGCCGAGCGTACAGCATCCTCGTAAGTGGCTGTGCCGGCGGCGTCGCTGTGCTCTGGGACCTCAACCGCCGCAGGTTCATCCGTCAGCTCCCGTCAATGTTTAACGAACATGCACGACTTGGGCGAATGGCTGGCATCACGGCAATTTGTATTAACGAGGTGACGGGCGACATCATCGTGGCAATTGGCGCAACGTTCGGTGTGTACAACGTCAACGGAGCGCTGCGCGTGCGTCTGGATGACAGCATCGTGGTGTTCCAAGACCCGACGGCACTTTCGCCCGTGTCCATCACGTCATTGGCGATAAACCGAGGTGAGGCCTGCGAGTGGAGCGCCGAAAAGCACATCGTGACTGGCCACGCCGACGGCTCGTTGTGCGTCTGGGCGTACTCGCAATCCGGCGGTCGCGTTTCCGCCGAGCGGAGCCGACGCAAAGACGAATGGGTCATCGAGCTGCAGGGGCGACACAAAGTGACTCCAACCAGCGCCGTCACTGCGGTCTGCGTCACGCCGGACAGACGCAAAGTCTTCACAGGCACACAAGACGGTCACCTCTCTGTCTGGACAGCTTCTCTCCCCACCTCCCCACCTGCTCAGCAAACCACTTCAACATACATGGTAAAGTATCCGAGTGGTAGTAGACCAATAACGTAAGTATTCTACAACTTAGCACCAACACTCAAAATGCGCAAACATCTTTTTGTCGTGCTAAGTTGTAGGGTACTGTTCCGCCGTTTAGAAACGCGGACGCCTATACAAGCTGTTTTTAAATGTACGCTGCGTCCCGCCAAATAGGGGTACAAGTACAGTACAATGTGTGTTTCTAAAAATAATTTCTTGTGGCTGTCAAGTGTGTTTCTAATTTCGTGGCTTTTGATTGTCAGTCTTTGGGCTCATTGTGCAAATTGAGCTCTTGGCCAAGATGCTGCGTCGTCTTCGCCTCTCGTCAGTGCGGCGGATGTCCACGCAGCCGCCCAACTACCGCCGCATGATCCTCGAGTCCCGCGTGTACGACGTGGCGGAGCAGACGCCGCTGCAGGATGCGCCGGCGCTGTCGCACGCGCTGCAGAACCGCGTACTCCTCAAGCGCGAGGACCTGCAGCCCGTCTTCAGCTTCAAGATCCGCGGCGCATACAACAAGATGGCCAGTCTTACGGCCGAGGAGAGGGCGGCCGGGTGCGTGTGCTGCTCGGCCGGCAACCACGCGCAGGGCGTGGCGCTGTCGGCCCGCAAGCTCGGCGTCAAGGCCAAGATCGTCATGCCGCTGGCCACGCCCGACATCAAGGTGAACGCGGTGCGTCAGCACGGCCAGGAGTTCGTGGACATCGTGCTGCACGGCAAAGGGTTCGACGACGCGGCGGCCGAGGCCCGCAGACTCGTGCAGCAGGAGAAGCTCACCATGATCCTGCCGTTCGACGACCCCTACGTTATCGCCGGCCAAGGCACCATTGGTATGGAGATTTTGCAGCAAACCAGTGGCTCCGGCGAGAAACTGGACGCCATCTTCGTCCCCTCAGGCGGCGGCGGCATGCTCGCCGGCGTGGCCGCTTGGGTCAAGCAGATCCGTCCTAGTGTCAAGGTCATTGGCGTCGAGGCGGCCGACGCGGCCGGCATGACGGCGTCTCTGGAAGCAGGACAAGTCGTGGTGCTCGACCACGTCGGCCTGTTCGCAGACGGCGCGGCCGTCAAGCGCGTGGGCGACGAGACCTTCCGCGTGTGCCACGACTACGTGGATGAGATGGTGACGGTGTCGACGGACGAGATCTGCGCCGCCATCAAGGACGCGTTTAACGACACGCGCGCGATCATGGAGCCTGCTGGCGTGTTGTCCATCGCCGGCATGACGCAGTACGCCAAGACGCGCGGCCTGTCGGGCTGCCAGTTCGTGGCCGTCACGTCCGGTGCGAACATCGACTTCGCTCGCCTGCGCTTCGTCTCGGAGCGCGCCGACTCGCTCGAGAGGCTGCTGGCGGTGGAGATTGACGAGAACCCGGGCGCATTCCTGCGGCTCAACCGCCGGCTAGACGCGGTGGGTGTTCGCATCACCGAGTTCAGCTACCGCTTCGCCGACGCGCAGAAGGCGCGCGTGCACTTGTCGTTCCACTCGCCGAGTGCCGAGCACGCCGCTGCTGCCATCCGTGAGCTGCAGGAGGAGGAATCTCCGCTGGGTTTCGCGCGCGGCGGTGCGTATCAAGTGCTGGATCTCTCGGACAACGAGCTGGCCAAGGTGCACACGCGATACCTGGCTGGAGGCAGGGCGCGTGGTGACGTACAGAACGAGCGGCTGTATCGCTTCGAGTTCCCGGACCGCCCACGCGCGCTGGCCACGTTCTTGGAGGCGCTGCAGAGCTCGTGGAACATCAGCCTGTTCCACTACCGCAACCACGGCGCCGACGTCGGGCGCGTACTCGTGGGCTTCCAGGTGCCGGACGAAGACCACGAGCGTTTCCAGACATTCCTCAACCAGTTGGCCTACGTCTTCCAGCAGGAAACAGACAACGAAATGTACCAGGAGTTCATGCTGTAAGTAAAATCGATTTTGTGCATAAAAATCAACATTGACAGGGAACTATAGTGTCTTAGTGTCTTTTTGGGTCGATCAAGTAACACTTAAGCTATACGCAGCGATCGATGGAAGTCCTGACTAAAGCTGGGAGTTCGCTGGACTACGACTGCCCCTCGTACGAACGTACTAGTAGCTGGCTAGAGCGCACTCGTTCCCTAGTCCGAGTCCGAGTCCGAGTCGTCGTTCAGGAGGTCAAACACATTGGTCGTCTTGGCCGGCGCCGGCTCCGAGATCTTCGTCTGCCTCACACACAAACACGTTAGATAATCATTGCTTGACGAAGCAGTACGCGGGCTTACCGTCACGGGCTCTGTGCGCTTGGGTCGAGGCTCGGCTTTGCGCACACTGGTCGCCGGAGCGTCCTCCTTACCGGCCCCACGGCCGCGTCCGCCGACCGTCGGACGGCGGTCACCGCGCCCACGGCCACGGCCACCGCGCGGCCCGTCGTCGTGGCTTCCGTTACGAGAGAGCTCCGCGGGCTCCGCCCTCGTCTTGGCGTCCTTCTCAGCCTTGGCCTTCTTGGCCTTGACTTCCTTCTCCAGCTTGGCCTTGGCCTTGGCCTCTTTCTCCGCCTTGTTCTTCGCCTTGCGCTCCAGGTCGCGAGCCTTCTTACGCTCCAGGTACGCGGACTCGTCGCGTGGCTTGGCATCCCCAAAGATGCTGGGCTTGGGGCCCTCCGAGCCCTTCTTCTCCGACGAGGTGGACCGCGGCAGCAGCGTCAGGTGCGGCCGCGCACGAGGAGCCTCGTCCCTGTCACGACGTCAACAAGCAGCTCATCGTCAGCTCCAGCGCGCAAGCAGCCCGTCAATCCCCACGAACTCACCGAGAGCGGTTGTTGGCCGGCCGGTCGTTGCGCTTGTCGGGCCACGCGTTGTCGCGCGGCTTGCGCTCGCGGTCCAGAGCCACGTCCATCTTGACCTGGCGGCCATCCAGGTCCTGGCCATCGAGCTCCAGCGCCTTCACGAGCTCCTCCCGGCCTTCGAACTCCACGTAGGCGAAGCCCTTGGGACGGTCCTCGAAGTCGCGCGGGAAGCGGATGTCCTTGATGCCCTGCGCGCCAATGAACTGCGCCAGGTCGTTCTCCGTCAAGCGGAACGGCAGGTTGCCCACGAAAAGCTGCCCCAACCACCACCGTCAGCCCACCGTCACCAAGCCAACCTCTGATCAACAGATGCTCACCTTCCACGGTCCCACGTCCGGCACCGGAGTCTTGGGGCGCTCCTCACGCGGCGCACGGCGCTCTTCATAGCCCCCACGGCGGTCTCCGTAGCCTCCCCGACGGTCGTCTCCATAGCCGCCACGACGCTCGTCTCCGTAGCCTCCGCGACGCTCGTTTTCGTAGCCGCCGCGGTGACGGTCCTCGTCACGACGCGGACGCTCTGGAGTATCAAATGACAGTCATAGCGTGTCAATTCGCCACCCGGGGGTGGATAACCGAGCCTCGCGATTGCCATACCGTCACGCTGATGCTCGTGGTGCTGGATCTCCTCCTCCTCGATGGGCTGGGGCGCTTCCGGCCTGCAGCAGAAGCAGGAATGACGCGCGTCAATTTAACGAGGAAAGGGAACGGCGTTAGGGGCGGGACGAGCCACGCACTGCGCGATCTTGGGGGCCACGGGCAGCGGCTGGAGGTCCACGTCGTCGTCGTCAGCCCAGGAGCTGGTGCCGCCGCGTGCGAAGCCCAGGTTACTCGCCATGTTGCTTGCTTGGTGCTCTCGTCTGGCTGGTTGGTTGGTTTGTTACCCGTGGCTTGATACGCTGCGATCGGGGACGGAGGTCGCGCGAACAGTTAATGAGATAAAGAGGGATTACTAGGATGAAGTCGATGTGTCACCCCTTCCCTGTTTGAATCTTTATTATATATATTAATAATACCTTCTGCAGTGCCGTCTATGGCGCGCTAGTATTCAAAACGGCGTCGCGTGAAGATATAGCGAAGAAGGAAGCACTGGCAGACGATAGACCCAGGCGGCGAGTGGTCATATGGAGAGGTTGTATTACAGGAATGTGAGACTTAGTTTATAGTTTTATTATGTCGTTTCCTAAGCCGTTACCTTGAGCTGTTCGTGCAATACAAATAATCTATTTCTCTTCATGATGTTGGTCTGCATTGAAAGTGAATGTTTTGCTTCCGCTGGTAGCCAATCTCAGAATCTAAGTGTTGCCAACAGTCAGCTTAACCTGTAAAAGGGTTGTTTGGGATCACCTTGAAGTGGAGTGCTGCAGCATGCACAAATACGACAAGGTAAGAGCACTGTGCTAGTAAAGTGATAATTTCACAGAAGAAGTATTGATTGGGATTCAGTAGCCAAAACGCAGCAATACTCCAGTTGCAGTGGCAAAAGTAGACTCCATCCTGGCACCGGAAATCATGGAATCCGGAAAACCAAAGTTATGGATCCTATTTAACAAGAAGTACCTGATAGTCTTATTCGTACTTAAAGTAATAATCGTACTTAACTGCCCCATGCCCACCACCAGTCAAAAATCGACGCAACCGTTGCAGCAGACCCAGGCCAGTCGA
>AWVW02033458.1:0-19958 GCA_000500225.2 Phytophthora pinifolia
ATTCATCAGTAAGCAATGCTTACTGCTGAATTGGCAGCCCAGTGGTTATTACTCAAGCACTGGAACAGCCGCTTGACTTATGCTCTGACCTATTGGGGGAGGGGGTCGCCTTGCCGCAATAGGCGCCCCTTCGGTATAAGCTGCTACAGGTTTCAATTATATTATACGGGCACTACCAAACAAATGCGCAGAAATTTCGGAAGATACGCGCTGCAAGAGTATCGCTTTTCGCAGGTCGGTCGACCTTTACATCTCGACGGCGTACGAGCGCGTGATGCTCATGGTCTGGAGCGCGCAGCTATCGCACACGCGCGACGCCTTCTTGCTCGAGCTGTACGACAACGTCCACCGCCGCTTCGAGCAATTGCCGCAGACGAGCGATCCGCACAATCTGTTCAGAGTTCCATCACAACAGACGAGTCAGCGACCACAGACGACCCCCATCAACGGCCGTCGTGGCGAGCTCCGTACCTGCAGTGATGGCGCGGCCGATACACCGCGAAGCTGTGCGTGCAAATGGTGCAGACGTTCGAGACCTTGTCGAACATGAAGATCGGCGCCAGCGTCGCCGTCTTGAGGCTGCGGCGCCGCAGGTCCAGCTCGTCTCCGCCCGAGATGCAGTGGGTCAGCGCGCGCACCCACTCGTCTCTCTCCACAAGCGACAGCGCCTCGAACAGATAGGTCGTGTGAGCCCGCGTTTCCTACGAGAACAACAGGCAAAGGACGTGAGTAAGCGGAATGAGTCCAGACGACACCGAACAGGTTGAAGTCGCCGGCTCACCGTATCGTGGACGAACTGCAGACGGAAGCACTTGTCCTCCTTGAGAGGAGCCACCGCGCACAACTCGATGGGGATCGTCTCCTCGGGCTGCGCGGCCTTAAACGTCGACCCCAGCGAAATGGTTTGCAGCGTCAGCGTGATCCACAGTCGCCGAGGCTTCTTGCTGCTCGTAGTCGGGCTCGGAGCCATGCTCGTGTTGCCATGGTTCAAGTCATTGGCGGCGTCGCCAGAGACGTTCAGCCAGCCGTTCTTGATCACAAACCCTCCTTCCAACTCGTAGCCACTGGAGGAATCGTCGTCGTTGTCCGTGACAAGATCCGAGCGAACGCTGGCGCGGCGTGGGTGCGTCTTGCCCTGCAGGTTTCGATCGATGCACTCGCGAATGTCTGTCGCCCACGCCACTTTGTCTTCCTCGGACTCGGTCAGCAAGATGAACGACTTGAGCGGCGAGTAAAAGCAGAAGGCACTAGACGAACCAGCAACGCGTTAGTCCATCGCAACTCGCGCAGCATGGGAGCAACACTCACTTGTTCGAGTTCCCGACCCTAGTAATAACCCCCGGCATCGCCTCCGTATCCTCCGCCACCTTGCACTCCCAGAGATCAATCAAGTGGAACTTCTTCTTGTGCAGGCCCCCTTGGCGTCCATAGACCATTGCTGAAACAACCACCCCAAGCACCAATTCGTCAGACAAGCCCCCCCCCAAGCATGGCACTTCTCAAGCTTACCGTCTTCCAGCAGCACGAAGTAGTACGTTTGCACCTTGCTACGACACACTTTACGCAGCATTCCGTCGCGAACAAAGTGGCGGCCACTCAGATCCATGCCCACTTTGGCGCTCACGGTCGCTAGCGTGCGTGCGTTCTCGCGTCTCTCGCTGATCTCCTCGATCTTGTTGGCAACTCGATCCACGCTGCGGATGGCGGACTGCAGCGGCGCGAAGTCGACATGATCGGGTGGCGTCGAGCCTAGCAGCTCTTGGAGAAGCATCTTGTAGCGCGGAATCCGCTCCACCGGCATGTTCAGGTAGCGCCGAAGCCGATTCACGTCGGCCTCGGGTGGCAACTCGCGCAGAAAGCCAGCAAACTGAGGCGAATCCAACGCACTGAGCGCTGCACTGTGTCGGCTGGCGTACGAGGTGTACAGCTGCATGAGCGGGGCGTAGGCGTGAAAGATGGCGCCTGCGCGGTGGACGCGCACACCTGGAAACCCTGCCTCTCCGCCTTCCTGTTGTAAGCCTTGACCACTCTCCGCGTGTGTAGCTAGTGCTGCGGTGGCGCTGGTTTCCTCGAGGTGGCGCGACAAATGGTCCAGCAGTTGCTGGTTGAGCGTGTAGATTTGATCCACGCTGCTGAAAAAGATGGACAAGTCCGCGTCCATGACGAGCATCTTGGGCGCCGCAGTCGATGTCGTGGATAGAGACGACGCCGAGCTAGCAGCAGCTGCCGCGACACTGTACGACGCGGTGAGCATACTGTGCAAGCTGCTGCTGCTTCCACCGCCCCGTGTGATGCCGGCGCCAATGTTACTGCTGCTTCCAGCTCGACGATGGACCCGGGTTGGAGCTGCAGCCCCATGCCGAGCCGAAGTAGTCAACGGTCCCGTGAGCGCTGGGCGTAAGGAGCTTCTCCGCTTGTTCTGCCGGTTCCGATACATTTGTCGGCCTTCAAGTTGGCGCAGGAGCAGCGGCTGAACGAAGAGCCGAATGCACTCGTCCAGGCATCGCACGTAGCTCTCCTCGGACCGAATGGTCTCCTTCAGAATTTGACGGCGGCGGCGCTCGAGCAAGTACGCGTCCCGATCTTCTCCCGCAGCCTGAGCAAGCTCCATCGACAGCTCGGCATCCGTGGCACGTCCACGGTCCAGCGACGACATCCGTCGCCTCCCAGCAGCGCCAACGAAACTGGCGCCAGAAAGCGCAGACATCGACGCCCGAAGGCTGTTCGGGGGCACACTCAAGCTCAGAATGCCGCTCTGCGCGAGTGAGCTGGGGAAGTCCGTCACACGCGAGCGCCGCATGCGATGCAAGGCCTTATCGGCCGAGCTCTGAATTGCCACGCGCCACGCCACTTCTTCTTGGACGGTCGAAGCGCACAAGATCCACTCGGTTTCATGCATTGGGGTCGTCACGTTCGATGACGATGAAAGCAGCGAAGTTGGCGACGAAGCTGGCGGCGGAGGTGACGCCAGCGGGACGGCGGGGCCATTCGGTGTGCCGGCCGGCTCCCAACGACGCGATACCGCATCACCAAAGCGGCTGACCGCTTGCTTTAATGGCGACAGTTTGCTCCTGAGGTGCGGTCGAAGCGAAGGCTGGCTTAGGCGCCTTCCCATAGGGCTTGTCTTCCGCTGGTTGGAGCCACTATCGCCCACTTTGGCCTTGGAATCAGCCTCGTCGTACTCGGACGTGGAAATCTGGAAGCAGAAGCGGTTCTTGTGCGCGCGACTGTCAGAGCGGTGGATCACAATGGCGCCAGCAAGAGCGAGTTCATCAGTACAGCATCTCAAGGCACCGATTGGCGCTCCAGCAACGGCCGATCCACCGTTGTTAAACCCCGCACCATCACCCTTCTGAGCAACCGGAGTTGTGCCAGCTGAGGCCGCTTCGAGCGTGAATTGCTTGAGTACGCCTGCACGGAGCTCGAAGTAGTGCTCCGTCCACTTGTTAAAGCGACGGCGTCGCAGCACGCCACGGAATTCCACGACCCGCGACAGCCAATGCATCGCAATTTGGCGCACGAGACCAAGGATCTTGAAGCAAGGACTGCACACCCGAACGGCGCGTGATGCCTCACCAACAAAGAGCGGTGCACGTCCTGAAGAGCACGTGTCGCACACCACCGCACCGCAGCGGCGGCAGTGGTGTTTCCTTCGATAGTAGGCTCGGAAGGACGCTTTGCAGATGGTGCAGGACTCGGCGAAGGTATCCGGGACCCAACAAGCGGCGGCGTTTGCGGGGCCTTCACACGACTCGGGATTGTTGTTGTCTCCGTCGCCAGAGTCTCCCCGTCCAACTTGTTTCTGCTTCTGAGCGTCTTGTACAGCACTGGCGATCGCTTGAACCCATTCACGCCGCGTCTCTGGAGTCTCCGTGAACAAAATGAACGTTTTCTCTCGGCTAGTGACGACGAAGCCGCAGTCTTTGCGTAGGCGGCGGCGTGACTGCTGGTCCAGGAGGGCTTGAACTGGCGTGGGGAGCTTCGTCTTGACCGTGACAGCCTTCGAGTTCAGGTACACAATGCGCCGTACGCGATAGCCGCCCGTGATCAGCACGCCACTGTACAGCAAAACGTCATTGAAAAGGTGGATCATGACGTCCTCCGGGCGCCTGGTGGACATCTTGGTCAGTTTACCCGATTTCAGTAGCCGTCGATCCGCTGTGAAGAGCGACAGCTGGCCGGCGAACTTCTGCTGAGCTTGCAGCACGGTCTCGAGGTTTTCCTGGCGACGCACCGTCTCATTGATGAGCGACGCCGCGGAGCGTACGCGGTCCACCGCTTCAGTAAGGAAGGCTGCGTCGGGGTGTTCCGGCGGCGTCAGCCCGCACAGCCGCTCGAGCAGCAGCTTGTAGCGCGGAATGCGCTGGATCGGCATGATCAGCAGGCTTTCAAACGGCTTGGTCGAGCCGCTCTTCTCTCTGCATCCCTCCAGGAACTTTGAGAACCCAAGGCGCGTGTCGCGACGGAAGTTCTGCAGCAGCGCTGCCACTCCCTCGTAATCTTTGGCGTATCCTCCGTAGAGCTTAAACAGCGGGGCGTAGCGGCAAAACACTGCGCCGACGCCTTCCGCTTCACCTTGTACCGCCACGGCTACTGGACTCTTGACGCCCTTGCGCTTGCCGTGCGCCTCCTTCTTCTGTGCTGCCGCCGCCGCCCGCCGCTCCACGATCTCCAGTAGATCCGTGAGCAGCTTGGAGTTGAGCATGACGAGGTGTCTCAAGTTGTTGAAGAAGACGGCGATCTGCGCGTCCTCCGTGATGGGGTGCGTGTTGTCCTCCAGCGGCACGATATAGTGGTCGTGCAGCGCGCGGATGTCGTCCACGTAGCTCTTCTCGGTCTCGCAGATCTCCTCGATGACGCGCGCGCGCAGGCGGGTCTGCTTGGCGGTAGGGGAGTCCGGGTCCTCGTCATTGTCGTCCTGATTGTCCTCCTCGTCCTCCTCCTGGTTGTCCTGCAGCAGCTCCACCGTCAGCGATCCCTTCCACTCCGCTGGTCCGCTATCTCCATTGGCTGGTTCCAGGTCCTTGGGGTCGAACAGTACGATGGCTGGCCGTAGCGTCGGCTTCTTGTGCGAAGACGGCCGGACATCCACGCGGCGACGGGGATCGCTCCTCCACTGCTGCTGCTGGCTGCTCATGGCCGTGTAACTTGCGATAATGAGGCGCCTTTCCGGTTAGCCAGCGACGAGGTTGGGTGGCGCTCTTGAAGCCCGTGGCGCTGCTGCTGCTGCTGAACACTGCAACGCCACAGCGGCCTTCAAGTACGGTTTTAACCTCATGATCCATCGGGCAGTTCCATTTTCTGCGGAAAAATGGTCAGAGCGGCGCAAGTTGCCGATATGTTGCCCGCAGTTGCGAATAAATCTGACGGGTAGACTCGATTACACAGGACATATCACACGTATAGCGGACGGAGGCAATACAGGTTTATGGGGGGTATCAGATGTTAGCCAGCTGACGTGGCGATGTTGAAGTCAGTAAGTTGACTAAAATGGGCGAGTTCCAGCCTCCCAGGAGGGAGACGCAACGGCGTGCAGTCTTGGTGGCAGCGCCAAAAGGACTGCTTGCGACACTGGCTCGGTGGATCATTGCAACAAGCTTCCGAGCACTGGCGATGTGGGCTTGGACCCGAGCAATATCCCAGCGTGTGTGCCACGTGCGACCAAATGTGAGGCATCCCAAAGACCCCAACGCCGCTGCAGACGACCAAAACCAGGTTTGGACGGAGCTGAACGAGAAACAGGTGTCAACAACACGAGCCCACAGGATCATCTGGATGGAGTTTTCAAACGAGGGTTTCAACTGCAAGGGGGTCATGGGACCACTCTCGTAGTCGGAACGCCCAGCAAGGCACACGAACTCATTTTCATTTCATCCGTGCACATCTTTCGCGTCCTGCAGTCACGGCTGCCCATGTTCGGACAGCATAAGGCTGTATGGCACCTTCGTCCTGTTGCCCACTCTACTCGACCTTGGTGGTCTTCTTGACAGGAGCCTCGGCGAGGCGCTTGAGCGTCAAGTGGCCGGACCAAAGGTTCACGGAGCCCAGGACGCTGAGGTAGCCCAGGGTGCGGAACATGGTCAGCTCCAGCCAGTAGAGCCCGAAGAGCGCCAAGATGCCGCCCAGAGACGCCAGGAACACGCAGCCAAAAACGAACACAGAGCCCTCGAACAGGCGCTTGATGTTGAGGCCGAGACGCGCCACAAACACCAAGAAGAAGGCCAGCGGGGTCAGCACGGCGCCCACAAAGGCCAGCGACACGGCCACAGGCGGCCTCGGGTCGTCCTCGCGCATCACGTGCTGAATCTCCGGCAGCGCCTTGAGCGTTGTGTCGCTCTCGTGCAGCAGCGGCTTCTTGTAGAGCGGCGAGGGCGTCTCGACCGGCGCAGCGCCGAGCTGCAGCTCCACGTTGCCCAGGTCCCACACGATGGCCTTCTCGAAAGTGGACGCGCCCAGGATGAGCTCCACGTGGTGCTTGCCCGAGTTGTAGCCGAACTTCTTGCTGAGCCCCGCGAACTGGAGCATCGTGCTGTGCGTCAGACCCGACTCGGCCGTCAGCACGAAGTAAGTCTCCGTCTTCTCGGTGGCGTGCGTGAAGTGCAGGAAGGCCTGATGTGCCACTACGGGCGTCTTGTCGTGTGCCTGCTGCAGCGCCACCTCCAGCTGGAGCGAGTCATCAGCCGCGGCGTTGAAGCTCTTAACAGGGAGCTTGTCACCCAGCTGGAGCGCCTTGCCGTTAACCTTGGCGGCGGCCACCTCCACGGGCGTCGTCACCTTGAGCTGCAGCACCTCATAGACGCTTTCCTTCGTCTCCTCGTCCACAGCTGAGACCTTGAGCTTGTACATGCCAGCCTGCAACTTCTCGTCGCCCTTGAGTTTGGTCACGAACTTGCTGCCGTCGCCCTTGAGCGTCTGCGTAACACATCACACCACCCTCTGTCAGTGCATACTCTTCCTCATATTTCTTCGTTATTGGCGTACTACGCACCAGTCCCGAGAGCACCGCGGCGCCCGACGTGTCCACGAGCGTCTCGAGCGTCAGCTGCTTGAGCTTGGTCTGCTTGGGCGTCACCAGCACAGCCACCTCCAGAGCGTCGCCCGTCAGCGCCACCCGCGACGAGGCCAGCTTTATGTTCACGTTGAGCGTGGCAGCGTGCACCGACAGCAGCATCAGCAGCGCGGCGCCGCAAGCGGCCAGCAGCCGAGAAGAGAGAGCCATCGTCAGTCTCTTTACGTTTGACCGCGTGGCAAGGTGACTAGGATTCGGATTGTGTACCGCACACCAACATTATCATTGTGGTTCTGCACACGAGGTTGGATTCGCACTTTATCGGATGTAATGGCGACACCAACTTCAACTTCAGAAATATGCTTCGGTTTACTAAGAAGTACGATACTTCAATTATGTAGCTGCAGGGTCTGCCTACTTATATGCTACGAACTCGTCAATCCACGCGTGGATCATCTTGATCTCGGTCTTGCGTGCGGCGAGGACCGACGGCGGGTCCTTCGGGTGGCTGAAGAACAGGTCCAAGTGGTGAGCCCCCTCGGCGATCTCCACGATCGTCACCTTGGCGTCCTTCGGCGCGTGCAGCACGCCGGCGCTGCTCCACGGATCGAGTAGGCCGTTGCTAAAGACGATGTTGGAGGCCGATCGGAGCAGTTCGTCGCCGTAGCTCACGCGGACGCCGTTCGGGTCGGGCGTCGTGTGCCACTCGCGCTGGCAGTGTGCGCGGATCTCCTCGAAGGTGGTCTTGCGCGGCCAGAACATGTCGGTCTCACCATTGGTGCTGAAGTACGTCTCCTGGGGCAGCATCTCCGAGCAATACTGGTAGTCCCAGATGCCGTCGTAGTCCCACAAAGTCGGGATCTTGAAGCACGTGAGGTCCTTGGTGGCATTGTGGAAAACGTTAGCCGCATCACGGAGCGCTTCGAGCAACTTCGTGTCCACTTTTTCTTGTCGGAGCTTCGCCGACAGGAAATCGCCCGCCAAATGTGAGCACGCCTCACGAAATGGCCATGCTGGAAGGTCCACAGCACCTCCAGTGAGGTAGCTCGACGGGTACGGAAAATCCCCCATGGCGAGCGTGTCGAAGGCGAACAACACCGACATCGCCAGGTCCTCGCCCTGATCCTCGCTGGTCAGTGGCTCACATAATCTGAATATTAAAGACAGCGTGGCCCGGCCGCTCTCCGTCTTAGCCAGCTCGAAGATCAGCGGCCAGGCCTTTTGCGCGTTGGGCACGCAGTTTTCGGCTGATCCAGCAGCAGGAGAAGCATCGCGCGTGACCACTTGCCAGTACTTCTGGCCGTCGAAATCCGGGAAGCCTGCAAAGCCGTAGATCGGCGCGGAAGCAGCGATGGCACCGGCAACGATGTTCGAGTATTTCATTCGGAACCAGGCCGACAGCATACCACCATAGCTGCCTCCGAATGCGATAACCGGGTGGTTGAAGGCGCTGTGCTCCTTCTGTAGGTGATAAATTAGCTCCGTGTAGTCGGCAAGCGCCTGGTCGTGAGTGAGGAAGGCCAGGTGGTCCATATACTTGTCGCCGAACGGGAAACTCTTGCCATAATAACGGTGCTCGGCAAATACGACGAGCGCCTTGAAGCTCTGCGCGTTCTCCCAGATGAGTCCGGTGTGGTTGGCATACAGCGTCACGTCGCCCTCGTTGCCCGTGTAGAAGAACACGGGCGCTTTCTTGTCTGTCGGGTCCCAGAACTGCGTGTTCAGGAAGTACCGCTGCTTATACGTGGCTGGCAGGCCGCTGGATGTGGAATTGGCATCAATAGGATGCACGGCTTCCGCTGCGAGCCACGAGAAGTGGTCGATGCGCTGGTCGATCCACAGCTCGGAGCAGTTGCTGGCGCCTGCGCGGATCTGAGGCGCTGCAGCTTTCACCACAGGGCTCGTCGTGCCCAGCGAGCTGCGCGGCAGGTCGGCCGTAGCCACGAGATGCTGCGTATGGATCAGCACGAACACGCCGATAAGCAGCGCCAGGCCGCCGAAGGCCACGACGCTCGCTGGCGCGTAGTTGAGCACTGCAAACAAAGCATTAGTATCGGCTACAAGGCAAGGGACGCGGAGGAAAGGTGTCCTTACGGGTATTGTAGACGGCCTCGTAGTACTGCGGCGCGTTGAGGCTGCGCCAGCGGGTGACGCGCACACGCCGGGAGCTGGAGGCCGAGCCGGTGGACGAACCCACGGAGCGCGCGAGCAGCGGCCGCGCCTCGCCAGACTTCCGCTGCGAGACCATTGCTGTCTGGTGTAAGCTCTTTTGTGACACTCATCATACACAATGCTGCTGCTTGACTTGGTTGTGAGATCCAATTCGAAAAAAATATCTGAGTTTGGCGTGTCCACACAATATGGATGTGGGTCTGGAACTGGGATAGCTGCTACAAGGACACGACGCGATCAAAACACTCAATCGAGGTCCTCACTTGCGGATACGGTTCACTCCCCCCGACGAGACCAGGCAGCCATGCACTACAAGACGCACATGCCGGCGCGGTTCTCCGTGGACGACCAGATGGCCGAGGTGCGCTACAATGTCTTTAGGGGGTGGCAACATAGCGACTCATTCGCTCTATCTTGCTGTAGGCGCTGGCGTCGCAAGAACTCATGGGCAATCGCCAACGGAAGAACTTCCTCAAGCTCTTCCGCAAGTACTCCAAGGTCAAGAAGACGTCTATCGACTGGTATGCAGCCAGTTGGCTCTATGATTAATGGAGAGGGCGGGGCTGTCAATGACTATGGCTTGCCTGCAGGAACTCGGTCAAACCGCCAACGAACGGCATGCTCACGAGCAACACGGCGGTGGAGAGCTGCCCCAACGACATGAACCTGCGCCACGAGCTGCTGGACAAGCTGGTCATCCTCAAGCTGAACGGCGGTCTGGGCACCACGCTGGGCTGCGAAGGACCCAAGAGCGCCATCGAAGTGCGCCACGACATGTCGTTCCTGGATCTCACTGTGCGCCAAGTGGAGGTAGGCTGGCTTTGCAGAGCTTGGGATGATACGGAGAAGCATGCTAAAGACTTTGTTTCTTTGCTGCCGGCAGTACCTGAACAGCGTGTACGGCGTGGACGTGCCGCTTGTGCTCATGAACTCGTTCAACACGCACGAGGAGACTGTGCGCATCATTCGCAAGTACCGCATGCACAACCTGAGCATTCACACGTTCAACCAGAGCTGCTACCCGTTCATAGTCAAGGAGACGATGCTGCCGCTGCCGAACACCAAGTATGACCGCTTGACGCGTGAAAAGTGGTTCCCGCCAGGCCACGGCGACGTCTACAACGCGCTGTTTGAGTCTGGGCTGCTGGAAAACCTGATCAACCAGGGAAAGGAGTACATCTTCATCTCGAATGTGGACAACCTGGGCGCCACGGTCAACCTTGACATGCTCTACCACATGATCAACGAGGACTCGGAGTTCGTGATGGAGGTGACCGAGAAGACCCGCGCGGATGTCCAGGGAGGCACGCTAGTGAGCTACAAGGACAAGCCCCACCTCCTGGAAGCGAGCCAGGTGCCGCCGGAGCACATGGACGACTTCCGAGCGATCAACAAGTTCGAGACGTTCAACACGAACAACCTCTGGGTGAACTTACGCGCTATTCAAAGGCTGGTGGCACAGGACCTCATCGACATTGAGCCGCTGGTCACGTTCCGCACCGTGAAGAACCACAAGGTCGTGCAGCTTGAGACCGCGGCAGGCGAGGCGATCCACCTCTTCAAGAGCTTCATCGGCCTCAAGGTGCCGCGCTCGCGCTTCCTGCCCGTTAAGTCGTCGTCGGACCTCTTCCTCGTGCAGTCGAATCTGTACCAGATCAAGCACGGTAGCCTGATCATGAACCCGGCGCGGACCACGCCTACGATCCCGATCGTGAAGCTTGGCCTGGAGTTCCAGAGCGCCAAGGAATACCTGGCGCGCTTTGAGCACGGCATCCCAGACATCACGGAGTTAGACCACCTCACGGTCGCCGGCGACGTCAAGTTTGGCTGCAACATCACACTCAAGGTAAGCATTGTGACTTTTTCGGGTTTTATTTTTCCTGCAAAAACTAATTTTTGGTTTTTTACCCAAAGGGAACGGTGATTCTTGTTGCGAACGAAGGTGCTCACATTGACCTGCCGGATGGAACGGTGTTAGAAAACAAGGTGGTGACGGGCAACCTGCGCATCTTGGATCACTAAGTCTAGGGAGAGATCACTAAGGAGTTAGCGTAGTTGCTTGAGCACTGAAGACTAAAGACCCGTGAACGAATCCGTGCATTGATGAGTTTTGACATGAACTTTTTTCGGTGATACATAACGAGCCACAAGCAGCGAAGATGGAGAAGGATAGTGCACGAGGCGCGTTAGGCACGATGCCTAATAGACGGCAACGACGTGCTTGCAGATCGGGCACTGACGGTGGTACATGAGCCACTGGTCGATGCACTCGCGGTGGTAGAAGTGCAGGCACGGCAGCGCGCGCACTTCTTCCTCCGCCTCGAACTCGTCACAACACACCGCACAAACCGTGTTATTAACCTCGGATTCCTCCTCCGTGTGGTTGTCGGCGTCATGGTGCTCGCGGAATTGATACTTGAACGTCGGGAGTGCAATGATTTGAGGGTATGGCAGACCATCCCAACTCTCGGTCTGCTACATCCACGGAAAATTACGCAACATCAGCAGCAACGCACAATGGTTAAAACATCCAAGGCCGACGTACTTCGACTTGCTGCGAACGGAGCTCGTTGATGCGACGAAGCAGCGACAGGAAGCGCAGTTTGCTCTGGCCTTCTGCCGCGTTGTCTTTTATTTCTTCAGCCGTCGAAGATGACGTCGAGCCCAGCAGCTTGAGATGACGACGCACCAGCGAGAAGAGCTTGTTCTCGCTCTCCACAGCTTCAGCGTCCACAGGCGACTCTTCCGACGTCAACGAAGGGAGAGGTCCAAGCAGTTGAGTGAGCGCCGCGTTTACAACACTGCAGTACACACAGAAGAATGTCTTAGACCTCCACAATTCACCAACATCAAGTTCCAACGTACTTTGACGATCTGCGAGTCTCCGTATCTTCTCCTGATCCATCAGCAGCTGTAGATGTTTGCCGCAGCGATCGGATGAAAGCCAGATCCAGCTCCCCGTTAACTGGAGGCACGTGGTGCGAGTTGTTGGTGGCCGCCTCGTCGATGTCGGCGGCCGCGATGGAGATGAGGCCGGCGGGCGACAGCTGCGCGTGGAGTGGCGAGGAGCCCATGTCCTCTACGCGCAGGCCTTCCACGTCTTCCAGCGCCAGGCCGTCGGGTCCCAGAAGCGCCGCCAGCTGCGACGACAGTGTGGGCACTGAGTGGCGGCGGCCGGCGTGCTCATCTCCGGCTAACGCGGCAGCCAGCACGGCGCTCTTCTTCTTGCCCTCCTCATCGGGTTCGTCGCTCGCGTCCGCCTCCTCCATGGCGCGTGCAATCTCCCGCGAGCTAGCGGTGTCTTCTTCCCAGTAACTCGAAGCTTCTGGGTCTACGCGGGGCTGAGGGACAGACAAAAGATTCGCTATTAGGTGGTATTTAAGGGTACTAGGGGCGAGTTGAGGCGTACGTGCAGCGCCTGGGGCATGCGCGAGCCGTAAAGCGAGCGGAGGAACATGATAGGCGAGACCTGACTGCGAGCGCGGAGATCTGGGACTACCGCGATCGGACGCGCCTTCTCCCAAACTTGTTCTTCTGACAGGCGTTTGAATTAGGATGCTTCTGATGGACATCTGGTGTCGAAGCAGAATTCTATACTCATTCCAAGTCAAACGGAATTCACGTATTTTTACAAATTTTGCTCAATAAGAAACGGTCACATCAAAAACCCTTATATAGCATGATTAATTATTCTTTAGCACGGTCATTCGCTAGAGCAGTTGCCGTCAGATCAAAGGCGAAGCGGTCAGTTCAAAACTAGCTTTCGCTACGCTATGAGGGAGAATAGGTGGAGAATAGCCTCGACGCCATGCTTGAAATGGTTGAGGCCATGATCGCATGTATCCAGCCGTCGGTGCATGTCGAGAACGTTGGTGGACGATGCGGACGCCGAGGAGGAAGATGACCGTCGACGTGGAGAACGGGCTCGGCGCCATGATTAAAGGGTTGAGGACATGACTGGTTCTACTCGGTCTAGTTGACCGACGACACGGAGAACTTGGTGCAAGACATGTCAGCGGTTAACGGCCTCGTTGAAGATCACGACTACGGCGACGTCGCGGAGCCCGGCGCTGGTGATGTCGAGAACGGAGCTGGTGCAGCTGGTCATGATCTCATTTAACAAGGAAGTGTCTCGGTCCTGTGTGAGCTCCACCTTATTGCGGCCGCTGCCTGCAGCACGCCACCAGGATGCCGTTCAGGCCTCCAGGGTCCGAGTGCCGCCATCTTCCGCCACGACTGAAGACCACCGAATGACCCCATACCACCAGCCTTTGCTGGGTCAACAGCTCGCAGATCCGACACAGCAGCACGAGCTCGATGGCGGCAGCTGCAATGGCGGAGTCGATCACCAAGCGGAGACTCCGCCAACGGCAACGCCCGCCGCTGAAGAACTGCTGCTGGGCCACACCGCCGATGGAGACCGAGGATTGTCGACACCTACTCGTCAATGCCTACTCGACGCCAAAAGATCCTTTTTGGCAGCGCCATCCCTGTGAGCCCAAGTGTCTTCGCGAGTCTGATCACCGCGGCTCGTTTGCAGCGCCTATCCCAGTCCGCGATCATCGGCCATGCGGTCGAGCTGGTAAGTCCCCGGGGTGCAGTCGTCCACACCGCCGCTGTCAGCAGCCTCCAGCGCAGCCGCTTCGTGCCTCCGCTTTGATTCCATCCGGCCGTAGCCCTTGACGAGCCCGTGGAAGGCCTTTAGCCACTGCGGAACGCTCAGCAACTCGGTGCGTCCGCCGTCCTTGCTGCCGCTGGGCGAGAACGAGAAGAGCAGGTCCAGATACTTCTGCACGTACTGGTTCAGCCGCTGAAAGCCCATGTCATCGTCCTCCAGGGGTTGCAGCAGCGACTCGTCGTTGAGAACGTCGTCGGCAGACAGATCCGCCTCCAGCAGTGCGTCCAGCAGATCCTCGAGCTGCGCCTCCGCCCGCCCGTCGGCTGTGGCAGTGCGTCTCGACACCACCACCACACTATGCGTCGGGTCCGCGTTGAATACACGTCGCTCCTTGCTCAGATTCGCGGTGCTGAGAGCGTCGCGCATGCGGACCGAGCCAACGGTGCTGCCCCGCAAAGATCGGAACAGCGTCGTCAAGCGCGTCTCGAGTGCCTTGCAGAACGTCACGGTGGCGGACCGCGAGGGCCCGGAGCCTTGCGTCTTGAGCGAAACATGCATGATCTCGTCGGGTGCCGGGACGGCGTAAACCACTAATGGCACGCAGCGACCAGGAGCAAACGCGTTTCCACTTGATGTGGAAGAAGAAGACCCCTTTGCGTGCCCACTCTCGCGCTTCGAGTGCTTGGTGGACGTCGGCACGAAGCTCTGCAGTTGCGTCTTCTCCGCTGCCTGCGCGCGAATCTCCTTCAGCAAGTCCGTCGTCACGCGCGTGTTCTCCTTCATCACGACCAGCATGTGACAGCTGGAGTAGAGCAGTACCTGCATCTTGAGCTTCTCGCGCTCACAGGCGTCCAGCTCATTGCGCATCCGCCGCATGTCGCTCAGCGGCGTCTGCTCTTCAATGGCTCCAGCCGATGTTGGCTGTCTTCTTACGGCCGATCTGTTCTTGCAACTGTTGGGCGTCATTATTTTGGTCGGCGTCGGTGGACAGAAGCTCAAGCTCTCGGGTCGAGCCACGCCCAGCAGATAGATTACCCTGGCCACGTCGTCGTAGTAGAGGTGAACACTGGCAGGCAGTCTGGCCTCCTTCAGCGTGGTGGCGGCCTGCATCTCTTCTTCCCGGAAAACGCGGCGGCCGATCAAGCGGTTGGCAAAGACGAAGGCGCTTGACGAGGACGAGGAGCTTGAGCTCAGAACCCCCACGACCGCCACGTTCTTGTTCTGCAGCGACTGTAGCGCGGCGAGGGCACCGCTACGGCCAAGCTCGGGAGGATACACACGCACAGGTTCATTATGGCTGCGGTCGAAGGGAATCGGCGGCGCATGGCGCGAAGCAGACGCTGTCGACTGATTGCGGCCTCCTGCCATTATTGAGCCAAAAAGCAAAATAGTCCAAAGATTGGGAAGAGAGCAAATTTGGTCCCACACTAATATATTGTGACGTCAACTTCTGCTGCGAGCCCGACGCTTCTCGAGGTCCTGGCGTAGACGCTCCTGGAAGGGCACGGACGGCGTGAACTGCTTCTTGGACTTGCTGGATGCATTGCGTCGCTCGAATCCGCGTTCCCTGGCTGCAGCGGCCTCGGCTCGCGCTGCCAGCTGCTCACGACGCAGTCGACGCTCGTCCAAGTCGCGTCGGAGTCGCTCGTCAAAGTCTCCCAGCTCGAGCTGCAAAGGCCAACCACTGCATTAGTCTAGCGCAAACCTTTTAACGTAGACGCCGGCAGCATACCTGTCGGGCGAGGCGCGTAATCGACGGCGAGAAGGAGCACTCGCGCTGGATCTCCTCCCAAATGGCCGCCCGAGACAACTCGCGGTACTGCAGATCAAGCTGCAGCCGGCCAAGGAACTCGTCGCGCACTTCTTCCCACGTCTTCTTGGAGTCTTCGTCCACCTCGGGTCTGCAGGACAAGGTTTCTTGGCGTTCGAACTCTTCCTGCTTCTCGCGCTGCTTCTCCTTGCGATTTTGCTGGAATTCCCCCATGCGCGTAAGGAACTCTTTCGCGACGTCATTCTACGCCCAACAACAAGAACTTAGAACAATTAGAACAAGGGATCACATCGTTGCATGCAGAGTGAAAGATGGACTTACCCAGGCGATGTGGTTCTTGTACGTGACGCCACAGTTCGGGCATTTTTTCCGCTTCTGCGTGAGTTCCGAGTAGGATTGCGAGTTGCCGCAGCTTGGACACTCCTTCTTGTCGACGCGGGCTAGATACGCAGCTTCCTCACGCGTCCGACGGAGCTGTTCACGACGCGCTCGCTCGGCTGCCTCCATACGGCGCACGAAATCCTCGTTCCGGCGTAGGGCGGCACCTTTTCCGTCTTCTTCATCGGAATCGCTACTAGGAAGGGTCTTTTTACTGGAGCTGTTGTGAAGTCTTGGGGTGAATCGACAGTGACGGTTGTCATCCAGACGTGCGAATTCCTGCCGCGGCTTTTGCTTCTGGCGAGCCCGAGTGAATTTGTCTTTGGCAAGTTCATTCAACGCTTCTCTGTTGGCGACTCGCTTTTTCGGCTTCACGTTGTTGCTGTTACCTGCTTGAGCTAGCGACGCGAGAAAGAGCCGCCGCTGGGTGAGCGATAGCTGCTGGAACTGGAAAGCGCTGAGCTTGTCCTGCATCGCACGTTTCATCTCGAGCTTGCGCATGGGTTGGCTGGACGTCGGACCTTTCTTCAGAGGCTTTGAGCGCGCTCGAGAGGGTGAGCGATGACCCACAGCCTTCGCCTTCGCCTTCGCAACGCTAGCAGCCAGCGTCTCTGCGGCCACTCGAACACTCGCAGCGTCATCTTCGAACTCCTCGTCTTCGTAACGTTGCTGTTGCTCTGCCACGATAGCTTTCAATCCGGACACAACCTTCTCGTTGCGCTGGGCGACTCGCTCTGCTTTGACTTCAGAGCTCATTGCATCCAGTGCACGTTGCACATTGTCGGCCTGAACTACACTTGTTTCACGTGCGCTTTCCTCTTGATTCATTTCTGCTGCCAGTGCCGCGAGTGTAGGCTTCGGTCGGTTATCTCCGTGTTGTGTCACTTCGACTTCGAGGCCTCTGGCAACGTCCATCAACGACGGCGCAGCTTCTTGCTTGGCGACATCCAACAACGTCGGTGTTTTCTGGGGTGGGTTCTGCTCGTCACCGCTGTCACCGAGCATATCTTCGTCCGCCTCGTCAATCTCATCGTCGTCTCGTGTCGGTACCTTCTTCTCGGGTTGAGCAGTGTCTGGATGCTTTTCGGCTCCTAGGCCCTGCACGAATGCCATCAGCGCTGACGCCATGTCTACAGTGCAGTGCAAATTCAGCTTTGACTGCACTAGAGCTCATCGAGATGGCGCTCGATCCTCCAAGACGGGAGGGGGCACGCATTGAGTGCCATCACCATCGCATGCGCCGAAAAATAGCGATTCCAGAATACACAACGTGAAAAATACATTCATTTTTGCTTTTGTTGGATCATGTGCAAGCACATTCCCAACGTCCAGGCAGGTTCAGAAGGCATGCAATGGCCCTCCGTTGGCATTCCCACTGACATCGAACGCAGGTATCTTTCCAAGCTCCGTGCTGCAACCGCTGGTTTGACTGCAGCGAGTGTCACTTCGAACTGAGCGACCACCGCCAGCAAGCAGCAGCAGAGATGGCATTCATGTGCAAGCAGTGCCGCAAACCGTTTCGAAAGGACTTAACTGCGTTCGACGAGGAAGACGAGAGCTGTCCACACTGTGGGGATGCGCTGATCCAGCTAGCAGGTGAATTCGCAGAGTCACGAGCGTCAACGCCAGCAGTGGCGGGCTCGGCGATGGCGCATTCGTAGTTGCAGCGACCAAAGCAAACACGAATTTGACCAAAATTAAGACTTGCGCTTTGATTCTTGGATCATACAGAATGCTGGACTTGGTGGGTGGACTGAAAGCTTTCATGCACACAATGGTCGGCGTTCATGGCGGATGCCCGCTTCTCTGCTGGCAAAAAACGAGTCCCAGGCTTGGTGAAGCTCTCACCCCACAAAAATACAGACAACGGGCGACAAGCTGCCGTACACGTCCATCAGTTGACTCTGCGGTTTGCAGTATGCATCGCTCGCTGCAATCCAGCGGTTCCACTTGATCGCAATGCAAGTCCACCGCTGTAGCTCGGCCTGATTACACTTTTGTCAAGCTCTGCACCGTGAACCTCGGTGCGTGCGTGAGCAACAAAGGACGGTCTGATGGATCTTTCCAACCCCGAGAGGTTTGTCACCAAGTATCGACGCGCAAGCAGCAGCCAGCATAACGAATGCTCTTGCCTACCGTCTTCCTGGCATCAACCTTGAGCTCAAAGCTTCGAGTCTGATCGGAATAAATCCGGCACGAGTAGGATGCTGTCCTCTGACAACAGCCCGGCCGCAGCGGGTATCCTTCGTCCAACCGATCATTCCAGCGTGAGTCCATCGTGCTTGTTTCGTCAGGTCAGGGCGACTTGCTTCAGCCACCCGGAGCCAAAGTCAGCAACTTGTTCAGCACAAAGAGATATGCTTTCTCCAGCGGCGTGGCGACTAGTTAGCTATTCTGCAACGCCGACGCCATCGGTTCGAGACGTTCGGCCGCTTGAAGGCCAACCGCAACTGATCGAGCACCCGTCCCAAGCCCTCCGAGACGGGGCCGTGCTCGATGTTCGCGATGTAGCCTGCGAAGGGAGCCTCCATCGTCTAACGTCCCAGCACGTGCTCGCGCTCTCGGCAGCGCATTCGGTTGTCGCTCGGCCTGCGGCTTGATTCCTGATAGCACTGCCCTTCACCGAGGATGATGCACTGCATCATGCAGCGCAGTCTATGATCGTCGGTAGCCTGGCTGTAGCCCACCCGCTGTCAATAGCGTCCCACCCAATGCAGCTGCTCGCGCTTCAATCGAGACACCCACTCCATTTAGGATTTGGCGTTCGACGCAGCACTCCGTCGAGTCTTCGAGAAACCGCAGCAAGGAACCATGCTGGACGCCACCTCGCTGTCGGAGGAAGAGCTGGGGCTGCTGTTCGCCCCCGCCTCACACGGGGCCAGCAGCTCCGCGCTCAACCACGGCAGAAAGCCTCGGACGACCTCCAGGAAGCTCCCAAGTCGAGCTGCGCGCGTTTCCACCGCCAAGAGGCCCGCGACAAGGACGACCACTGCTGCACCGCTGCTCACTAACACGCCGTTTGGCGCTGTGGTGCCGGCACGCTGTGGCTACCGCACGGGCAAGTGCCAGAACCTGCAGGCCATCAAGCGCAACGGGCGGCTACACAAGCTCTGCGAGTTCCACCGCGAGCGCGCCAACCTCAACCAGAAGAAGCTGGACCGCAAGAAGCGCATGCAACGCTCCGAGCGCGGGGCCAAACGTCCGTCGCCGCCCCCCTGCGAGTCTGTCACCTCGTCCGAGGACGACAACGCGAGCACCAGCATGTCGCCGCGCACCGTCGAGGCTGCAGCCACCAGCAGCGTCTTCGTCAGGAGCGAGGCCAAGACGGTGAAACCCGAGCTCGACACGGAGCTGTTTCTGCCCACGAGTCTGCACGAGGCTCCGCTGGCCCTCGGTTGCGAGGAGCTGGCCATCTTTTGCAGCCTCATGACCTTCGACATGCACAGTCACAGAGCGTCGCCGGTGCGCCGCCACACGCGCCCGCGTCATTTCTATTCAGGCGCCGTGTGAGGCTCCCCCCACAGCAGCAGTAAGATAGTAGATTGCACACCGAAGTTAGCTAACGTATTACAGGCAAAACAGATAAGAAGAAGATCGAAACACACGGAAAAGCAGCTCACCCCGCTCATCACCCGCATGAGAGGTGAAGATGTTGGACCGTCCAACAGCACAAAGATCACCAAGACAAGCGGTGCATCTCACCGCCAATGCAATTGGCAAAAAATACATACAATACTGGCTGATGCGAAACGAACGACTTCACTAGTGGGGGAGGACTGGATGTAAAGTTCAAATGGCGAAGGTGTTAAACTTAAAGGTTAGTTGGCCAAAGGCTGGTTTATTTATTCGCTATATTGCCCTCTAATGGACTGATGCGCTCAGTCGTTGGCGTGAGCTCATTTCGCCCCAAAGAGCGGGGTGCTGTCCGCAGGAAGAGGAGTGAGGCTTCGGCGCACCAAAACGAAAGTCGTGTCGCATCATAGAAAAGTGTAGCGCCACCCAAATAACGG
>AWVW02033459.1:0-11798 GCA_000500225.2 Phytophthora pinifolia
TCTCGCGGCCGCCTCCCAGCGTTCTTCTAACCTTTAGACCATGCCGCACCATGCAGATCGATGGCGTTGCGGCACTGAGATTGATGCGTGCATGCAGCACATATATACTTGTCAAGGCTTCTGTCTGGAATTTCTGGTTGAGCTTCTGTGTGCTGTGTGCAGCGGAGAACAAGGGGATCAGCAGGCATCCACTCGAGGGGTTATGTCAGAGGACGAACCTCCGGCACGCGGTCACGAATGGCAATTTCTCCAGCAAAGTTGCTATTAAAGAAACACGTATCATCTGGCCGCTTCCATTAATGATTACCCGCCCATTAATCTTCCTTGTACTCGTCACCCATGGCCTCCTCGATCATACCCTTGAGCTCCAGCCTACAAACGGCGTTAGATTACAGCATCTACACCATCACACACGTCATCCAGCCACTGACCTGATCTCGGAGACCTCATCTCCCTGCAGTACGTCTTTAACGAACTGCGCCTCGACACGCATCTGCACCATCTCCAGCGCGCCTCGCAGCACGCCGCACAGCACGTTCGAGTACCAGAGCACACCATACGCGCTGGGCGGCAGCTCCACGAACTCTACAGACCACAAAAACAATAACACAAGTAACTATGTTTGCCAAATTGCCACCTTAGCAGTCAGCTCCGTCTCACCCGTGAGCGGGTTGTCGTAGATGAGGAGGCTGCAGGCATTTCCTTCGGCATTCCACTGCGAAACTTCCACGTTGATGCCCAGGAACATCTTGAAGGCCACTTTGGCCACCACCTCGGCCGTATCGCGGAAGTCCTGGCAGCTGCCCACGCCCGACTTGGCCAGGAACTCGTCCACGAGCCGCACGCCGATGTTATAGCCCCTGTTCAAAAAGGGTACACAAGTTAGAATTGATACAGAAATGGGTTCTTCTGAAGAGGCAGGACATACATTTTGTCGAGCTGCTGGTTGACCACCTTGAGGTCCTCGAAGTCCTTGATAAGTTGTGTCACCAGCGAGCCGTATGTGAGCGCGAAGAGCTCGCCGTTCTGTACAAGGGCAGATTAGAATGAGAGATGGGAGAGCGGAGAATAGGTTGAGCGAGAGGGTAGAACGCACCACTTTGGGCATCTTGCTCCAGGCGGCATCGCCCAGACGCTGGTGCGGGCGCGGCGTCGACATCTTCCTGCGACTCGGAGGTGTTATACTGCTCCTGATTGGCTGATAAATCGCGTATTTTACCATTAAACTACTGCGGATGGTGTCTACCACACAACTCACCATTCCAAGACATTTTCGACGTATCCTTTTTACCGCATTTTTGTCAAGATGGAGCACATGGCGGCGCAGATGGAGCGCGACCTGCGCTCTAAGTACAGCCACTTGATGGTGCAGTGGTACGAGGCCGTGGACTGGCGCGAGCCGCTCGTGGTGGGGCTGCTGAGCTTCCACTTCGTTCTACTGGCCACGCTATGGCTCACGCGCAAGCGGTTCTACCTTCAGTTTTTCCTCTTCGCGCTCATAGTGGGGCTGGTAGTGGCTACCGAGCAAATCAACGCCTGGGCGCGCGCCAATTGGCGGATGATCGCCACGCAGAGATACTTCGACGAGCGGGGCGTCTTCATGGGCGTTTTCTACGCGGGGCCGTTGCTGGCTGCGGGCTTCTTCCAGCTGCTGCTGAGCCTGAAGAACATGGTGGACATGGTGGTCATCGTCAAGCGTGCCGAGTTCAGGCGACAGCTCAAGGCCAAGAAAGACCAGTAGAACGACCAGTAGAACGACCAGTAGAACGACCCAAAATAAGACACACAAACTACTTTGAATTGAGTCAACTTCGCCCAACTTCGCTTCCTAGTCGAGCTCCTGCACGGGGAACTCCTTCATCCAGAGCTCGTGGATGAACTCGTACAGCTCGTTGGAGACCGACACCTTGTAGGGCGTCGCGTTGAGCGACCGCACCACGTCCTCGCGGATGAGCTCGAACTGCTCCGTCACGTACTGGCGCCGCTCCTCGAGCGTGGGCAGCTCGCCCACCAGGCCGTTCGGGCCGTCCCAGCACAGCGCGTGCAGCGGGATCACCTGCGACGGCGTCACGTACGCGCGGCGCAGCTCGTCGAACGGGTTGCGGCACAGCAGCTTCTTGCCCACCTCGGGCGCCTTCTCGTTGCAGCCCGTCATGAGGTCCAGCAGCGGCTTGCCGTTGGCGCCGATCAGGCGGAACGCTTCCTTGCGGCCGGGGATCGTCACTTTGCTCACGTCCTGCGACAGCTTGATGCGCGGCTCGCCGTTGATCTCCACCAGCTTGTACACCATGCCCAGCGCCGGCTGCGCCTGGCAAGTCACCAGGTGCGTGCCGATGCCGTACGAGTTGATCTCGTGGCGCTGCTCGTTCAGCGAGTTCAGCACGGCCTCGTTGATATCGTTGCTGGCCGTGATGTTGAGTTCCTTGAAGTAGTCGACGCCGTAGCACTCGCCAGCGGCCACGAACGCCTCGCGGCAGCGCTTCGACAGGTACGACAGATCGCCGCTGTCCAGACGGATGCCCACCGGGTGGTGGCCCAGCTCGTGCAGCGCCAGCGCGACGCAAACGAAGTTGGGCACTCCAGACTGCAAGAACACGGCCACAACGTCAGCCCAGTCGAGCAAGCAAGCATCCATTGCAAGCCAGCTAGCCCACGTACCGAGAGCGTGTCGTACGTGTCGACCAGAGCCAAGAACGCGTCCGGGAACGCGATGGCGTACGCAATGAAAGCCGCCAGCTCGCCCTGCACAACCAGCAAAGAGCACAAGATCAGTCCCCACAGCCCCCGTATCGTCGGTGCCGGCTACGTACGTCGTTGGTCTGCGTGTGGCCGAGCTCGTTGCGGTACTTGAGCACCACCTCGAGGAAGTTCTTGCCGTCCAGCGACGTCACCTTGACGTCATCCAGCGACGTGTGGGCCTGCACGAATGCGTGCGCGTGCGTGCCCATGATGGGGATCTTGTGCAGCTTGCCGGCCAGCACGTTGCTGGTGCCCGCAAAGCCGGCCATGTACGAGTACCTCGAGGCGCTGAGGCCGCCGTCAGGGCCCTGCGCGCGGCGCAGTCCGAACTCCAGGAGCTTCTTGTCGGCGCCCGCCGCCTTCTTGAAGCGCGTGGCGTTGGTGGTGATGAGGCTGGCGAAGTTGAGCAGGTTGAGTAGCGGCGTCTCCAGCAGCTGGCCCACGGCCAGACTGCCTTCGATACGCACCAATGGGATGCGTGGGAAGACGATCGAGCCCTCCTTGATGGCGTAGACCTTGACGCTGGAGCAGTCCAGCGTCGAGAGCCAGTCGAAGAAGCCGTCCTCGGCGTGTGGCAGCACCTCGCGCAGGTACGAGATGTCGCTCGAGGTGAACTTGAACGTGTTGACCATGGCCAGCGCTTCCTCCAGACCGGCGAACACCGTGTACTCGCCGTGGAAAGGGTTCTTGCGGAAGAAGAGGTCGAACACGGCGTGGTCGTTGTGGCGCCCCACCTTCCAGTACGCGTAGACCCTGGAGAGGAGCAGGAATTAGGGGGCTGGGATTGGTAGAATGTGTAGAGCGACAAGACCCTACATGGTGATTTGGTACAGGTCGGTGAGCATGGGGCCCACCAGCGAGTTGGTGGGCTCGAGGACGTTGCCGTTCATCATGGTAGCCGACTGTGGGGGGGAGGACGGGAGCTGATTGAGGATTGAGGTCGATGCTACGTACGCAAGCTGGAAAAAGAATCCGCAGCGCGAACCAACAACCCTTGGTCCGCCTACCTGCTAAATGTGGTAAACAGCGAAGATAACAGGCTGCTTACTGACCTATCTATGGTATGGCACGAACTTCATATATTATATCTTGATCAATCAAATATAGGTACATAGATTGCTTTGTACAGGTGTTGGCGCATGTCACAACCGCTACAAAAAGCAGGATTGCTGTGCTCGTCACGAGTATGAATGAGGTCACGAGTATGAATGAGGTCATGCTGTGAATGATTCAGATTCATCTCGTCGAGCTGCAAAGAAGAGCATCAATCGCTGAGGGTGAACTGTCGCAGTCACTTTCGCAGTGTTGACTGGAATCCACTCCGAGTCAAAGTCCATCATGGATACAACTCCGATTAAAACAGATCGCGCGTAATCGTCGGTTTACGAAAATTGGCTAATCGTGGTCAGGGAGGCACGAGTGAATTTGGGCAAAATGCTGGGTGCACTTCACAAAGCATCGGAGCAAGTGAAGTGGGCAACTGTGCTTTACAGAAATCGTTTAGCCAACTGTGACGTCGGTATCTAGGAGGTTTTCAAGCTAGTCGCCACTGACACCAGTAAGGGTTTCAGTGTCCGGCCCATAGATGTCTGACGTTCCCCGTCAAACCTTCGTTTGTATGATGTTGAGCCTTCTCTTCAGCGGCTCGCATTGAATAGTTATCGGACGTTGAGATTAACGGGGTTTGTTCGCCGAGATATCCCAGCTTGTCGTTGACCCACATCTTCATGCCAGTAAGATTTTGCGTGAGCCGACACATCACGCTTGTTGACCGCGAGCTTTCACTATAAACGGCAGGGTAGCTTGAAGCAACCATCGTCGCTTTAGGCAACCATCGTCACGGCAAAATCTGGTGGTCTTGGAATCACGACAATGATCGTTCATTGCCATGATCGTATCCTGTTTAGAAGGCTCTCTCGTGGGAAATTGAGCCTCGGGTCTTTTGCAAAGCTTCAACACATACGTACCTTCAGAGAAATAGTTTGCAAACTCCAGATAGGTAATCATCACGTCGATGGCAATAAAAAGCAAAGCTCCGACCCCGAAGACGACATGTATCGCTGACAACAAGTCCTTCCCGGAGAGCTGACTCGTCCGTTCGTTTATTGCTGCAGTAATGGTCTGTACTCCTCCTCAAGCAGCTTACCCGACACAGTTTTGCCCTGGAGCATCATCAGTAGTTGCTTGCTGAACGCCGAGCCTTGCAGTTTCTCTCGTCTACACAATATTCACACAATAGGTTACACATCATTAGCTGCATGAAACCATGCGGATGGACAACATTCGCAAGCGTACGCACCTGATGTCGGCCTCCAGTGACTCGAGCTCGTTCGTCTTCTTCGTCATTGGCGCGATGCTCTCGTTTTCGATGGCTGCCGGTGGAGGAGCCACCTCGTGTTGACGCAACTTCTCAGGCACATGGAGCAACGGTGGGTCGAGCAGGTTGTGCAAATCCACGTTGCCGTACCAAGATCGCCAGCTGGACAGCGCGGTAAGCGACTCTAGGAACGTGTTCTTCTTTGCCGGTGAAGTTCTCCTCTTCGGCGAGGCTTTGTCGACACCACGCGGGGTTGAAATCTGCCGGCGTTCGTCCTCACCACTACTGCAGCTATCGCCCTCATCGTCTTCATCTGAGAAATGAACTAGCTGCGCGAAGTTTGCGCAGCCCTTCGAGAGGAACCAAGAGCTCAGCGGGGTGGTTGACAATGTCCGTGATGGAGAGGACGCGCCCCCAGCTGGAGGCACCAAGCCAAATGACGCACCCCAAGCATTTTGAGGACGCGGTGGCAAAGCCACTACTGGCTGCTTGGACTGCGCGACGTGAGAATTGCCGCGGTTCTTGATTCTGCTCCCATCCAACTCGCCAGTCATCATTTTCTCCACGTACGCGTGGCTGTCCAAGATGAGACCCACCTTTTTAGATGTTGCAGCGTTCTCGGATGCTGCGCCAGTCGTAGGGTGGCTAGCAACGCATTTTTCAGTTTTTGCTGCTGCTTCAGATCCCTTCGTTTCTGTCTTGACCGCAGGTTCGAGTTGCTTGACGCTCGGCTGGGTTTTGCCGGACGAAGTCGTTTGAATCTGCACGGGGGGCGTCTTGCGTTCAGGTGCTGGCCTCGGCAGTAGTTTACCCGCACGTTGTGGAGCGGAAACGTCTCGTCGCGCTGGGAGTGGTGCTGGGGCCTGCAACCTGTCAGCTGCTACTGTGCTAGGAACAGCACTTCCTTTCGCAGGCGTAGAGTCGATCTTTGGGGAGGCGGGACCAGCCAAACACCTCCGCTTCAACGCTGAAGTCAAAGGGGTATTCGGTGTCGACTTCGTCGGCCGCGATACGGTCTCATTCACAACTGTGATCGCTGAAGGAGCGGTGGCTGGAGGTCTTGATGGTGAAGTTGTACCAGCGGCGATACCTGATACCTTGTTTTCGTAGTGGTCCGTAGCGACAGACGCTGCAGCGGGTGGGCCTACGTGGGCAGGCTTATGTAGGACAGTGGAACTCGCCACGCTCGGCGCTGGTGTTGTGGATGCCGGCCTTTTATCGGTGGCGCCAATGCTGGCAGTAGTTGAGGTCACTTTCGTTGGCGACTTTGTACGAGAAGTATCAGTTCCCTCCTTCGCTTCCACCTTGGTTGTGTGCGGCTGTAGAATCAAAGGCGACTTCTTAACCGAGCCAGCAGCCTACGAAAATCACAGTCACGGCTGATCAGTTCGAAAGCTTCCAGCAGTCAATGCATTGGCAAATATCCCTACCTGAGCAATTGTCCGTTCTTGCGCCATCGAGGAATGTGGTGATGCAGCCACAGCAACAGCAACGGTGGGCGGCTGCACCTCGGTTTTGGCCTGAACCAGCTCCTTCGCAACTGGTTTAGCTGGTTTGGGTTCCGCCCACACTTCCGTCGACTCGGGACGCGCACTCGCATTAACCGCAACAGGCGTCACAGTTGGCGCCGTCTTCGCCCTCTTAACCACCTGGCGTAGACTTCCCACTGCTTCCGTCTTCGTGACGCTTCCACGCTTCTGCAAGTGCGACGTCTTTTGAGACAAGTTGTCCACCTTCTTCTGTAATAGAAAAACACACACCGTTAATATGAACAAAGTGACCAGAAAAAACACAACCGATCAACGCACAAGTGCAGCTTTGCGCTTCGGACTCGCAGCTGTGGCCACCTTCTTCGTCGAGATAGTTGCAGCTGGCAACGCTGCAGAGTGGCTCAGTATGGCCACCGTTTTCTTGGTCTGCTGCGACTTCTTTCCGTCCGTCGGCTTCGGTGAAGCCGTTTTCGTGGCAACCACGGCTGCTCCATCGCCACTCTGCGCCACCTTTGCACGTTTGCGGTTCGGACTCGCCGAGACTGGCACCTCAGCTTTCGCTGAACTAGTCGCCGACGGCGACGATGCAGCATGACATAAGACAACCACAGTCTTCTTTGCCTGCAGCGTCTTCGCCACCATCTTCGCAGCAGTCCGTCCTGGCTTTGGTGGAGCTGTCACCGTTGCAGCACTCTCCGTCGCGTGCAGCGCAGCTAATCGTTTCCGCTTCTTCTTCCCAGTCAAAGACACGACGTGAGGCTTCACCGTCGCAGCCGAAGCAGCAGGAGGCGTCAGCGCTGCAACGGTCTTCATCGTTTTGGGCAAAACACCAGCAGCAGGACAAGTCGGCGACTTGTTGGTCTGCTGGGCCTGCTTTACCTTGGCCTTCTCGGCCTCCGCCGCCTGCTTTTTCAACCGCTTGCGCTTCGCTTTCGTCATCGGCTGAACGTGCTCCGCCTTGGACTCCAGCGGTGCCTTGCCACCTGAAGCCTTGGCGACAGTCACGACCTGCACATTGGTGTGGTTGGCGGCCGCCTTCTTGGCCGCGGCATTCGCCTTCTTCTTGGCTTTCTTGCCTTTGCCGCGTCCGCCCTCCATGGGATAAGCTGCGTTGGATAGGTTGGCAGGGGTACGGTAGCAGTAACTTTCGGAAGCTTATATTTGATCGTGAAGTTTAGGATATGTTGTTGAAGGGACTATTAATATCTCCGTTTGTGGTGTGTGGCGCACCCCACCTGCCCTGTACCAGCCGGCATACAAAGTCCAAGTCAGCATAATGAAACCAAGTCTAATCAGGGTTGGGAGGGAAGGCGGTGCTGAGAGAGCGAAGAGTGAAGACCCAAGCGGCATAGGCAGCTCGACGTCTCGAGCGTCTCGAGCGAGTGCGCGGTCTCTTTCAGCAGCGAGTGGCAACTTCCCGCGTTCGTCTCGAGCAGTTGCTACTCCTCGTGCAAGCGCGGTCTCCATCCACGCGGTACAGGCGCCGCTACAGTGCTTCCTAGTTTAAGCAGACTCGAGGATCCGCATTCACGGGCGTTTCCAGAGCCCGCACGCTGTTCACGAGACTTGGGGGAGAAACTAGAGATCCAGAGGCTGCAGACGCCTGCCTTCCGCGGTCTTTAACGCGTTCTACGAGCTACAGAAAGTAGGCCGGAAGCACCGATTAGGCGTCTTGCTCCTTATTAAAGGCAGAAATGGACGAGAGCGACGTGTACGTCAGGGAAGAGGGCGACCGTCCCATGGAGCACTCGCCCCGCGGCCGCTACATCCGCTTCGACATCCGGCTAGGCACGGGCGCGTACAAGTCGGTCTACAAGGCGTACGACACGGACCAGGGCATCGACGTGGCGTGGAACGCCATTGACATCGGACTACTGCCTAGCACGGAGAAGACGCGCATCATCCAGGAGGTGCAGCTGCTGCAGAAGCTCGAGCACAAGAACATCATCAACTTCTACGGCAGCTGGTTCTCCAAGGAGAAGAACCAGGTCGTGTTCATCACCGAGATCATGACGTCGGGCACGCTCAAGTCGTACATCAAGCGCGTGCAGTTCATCAAGTGGAAGATCATCAAGCGCTGGTGCATCCAGATCCTCGAGGGGCTCCACTACCTGCACAACCAGAGCCCGCCCGTGATCCATCGCGACCTCAAGTGCGACAACATCTTCGTGAACGGCAACACGGGCGACCTCCGCATCGGAGACCTGGGCCTGTCGACGCAGCTGGCGGTGGACAAGCGCTCCAAGGCGCAGAGTGTGCTGGGGACGCCCGAGTTCATGGCCCCCGAGCTCTACGACGAGAGCTACGACGAGAAGGTCGACATCTACGCGTTCGGGATGTGCGTCCTGGAGATGGTGACCAAGGAGGTGCCGTACTCGGAGTGCATTAACCCAGCGCAGATCTACAAGAAGGTCACGGCCGGGATCCGGCCGAAAGGACTGCAGCGGGTGGTCAGTCAGGCGGCGCGGGACTTTATCGAGTTGTGTCTGTCGCGCGGGAACGGACTCGTGGACGTGACGGCCGAGTATCTGCTGGATCACCCGTTTCTCAAGACGCAGGGCGACGACAACGACATGGTGGAGTGCCTGGATGAAGACGAACTCGAGCGGGAGAGTAAAGTGGAGCAACAGCGGCTCGACAAGGTGGCCGAGGACTCGTTCGCGGTCGAGTTCAACATGGAGAGCGGCTCGAAGACTGGCGCAGCTCTGTCGGTCAGCGAACGACGCCAGCAATTCCCGTCGTTCTCGTTGGAGCCGGAGGAAATGTCGGCCGCGTCCTCGGCAAGTGGGAGTACGTCAGCTGCAGGAAGTGCTGGAAGCGCCGCGGCGCCGTCACTGGATGCCCTGGCCGAGGAAAAGACGGCGGGGATCCATCGGTTGGTCCAGGTGCCACCAGTTGGCCCACCTCCGCGTGACAGCATCACCGAGCCTCCTTCGCCATCAGCCGAGCCCAGTCCAGTCGCGTCGACGCCAGCCCCAATTAAAGCGACCACTGCGTCGCCGGAAGATGCGCCGACGTTGACCCACTCGCCCTCGCAGCCAGTTATCAGCGAGATGGTAAGCGGTGATGAGCCGCTGTCTTCGGGGAAGAAGAGCGCCGATGCGCATGTGGACCGGTTCCTGGCGACGCTGCCTGGCTCGGAGAGTGCGATCCGAAACACGCGGATAAACATCATGGGCGGGCGAGGCCAGCGACTCGATCTCGAGAATGACGTCAATCCGAATTATGCCGAGAGTCCGGTGGATTCACCGGTTGCTAACGGGAAGCAAGGACCGGAGCACTCGCAGTCGTTCACTACCGAAGCTGCAGTGGCGCTTGCCGATGAAGCCAAGCTTGAACCTCCGAATTCGGCCCCAGGGCTGTTGACGCCGTCGCAGGCTCCTGACGCCCAAGTTCCGTTAATGCAACTTCCCGAACGCGATGTGGAGCCCCAGGCGAATGTCGTTCGCCGGGCGAGTATTCACGTGCCGTCCGACGCTGCTGCAACAGTGGCGGCTACTATAGCCGGCCAGTCGTCTCCCCCGCCGCCGCCTGCGCAAGCGTCTCAGCAAGTGACCGGCAATGCAACTGCGAGGAAGCGTGTAAAGCGCCACGAGATTAAGGCGGCGAAGGACCCGGACAACGAGCACAGCATCCTACTCAACCTGCGCATCATGATCGACGGCAAGTCGAAGGAAATCAAGTTTCCGTTCAACTTGTTCGCTGACAGCACACACGAAGTGGCGTGCGAATTGGCCGTGGACGTGGGCATCCTGGAGCCAGACCTGGAAGACATTGCCGACTCCATCCGCTTCCTGGTCACGGAAGGCAAGATCAACAACCTGTCGGACGTGCAGGAAGACGTGTGGGAGGAAGCGCCCGAGCCGCATTCGTTCTCGGTCAAGCCGTTCCCCAACGTATCCAAGATGTCGTTCGTCCATGTGCCCCCCGGAACGTATCAACAGCAGCAAGCCTATATGATGGGAGCTGGCGCGTTGGAACGCCCAGCGACTGCGACAAGTGTCCCCGCCGCCACGGGCGTCCCGCCTGCCGTGCTGCAGAGCATGCTAGGCACCAGTGGCACCGCGGCGGCGACTGCAGGCCAGCCTGGGGTTCCCGTGACGGCTCAGGAACTGGTGGTGCCAGGAGCGCAAGAGTCGCTGAATCCTGCTGCTTTGAGTGATCCGTCGTCCACTCTGATGGTGCTGGACGGCGGAATTCCGCAGAGTACAAGCATCAGCACGGGTGTGTTGCCGGTGTTGCCTGGGAATGAGGTGGGGCGCTCTCCGCCGCGCCCTAGCCTTCCCCACACGGCCAGCGAGTCGACGCTTACCAAGGAGGCCTTGTTGAATATCCTGGAGATGCGAGCACGTGGCGTCTCGATGGGCTCGATCGCCGACCCCACGTACGTGCAGCAAATTCACCAGCTGGAGGATCGTCTAAAGGTTGCCCGCTCTTCGTTCGACGAGCAGGAATCGTCACTGGAAGCTGCCATCCGCAGCGAAGAAGAGAAGCACCAGCGTGAAATCGAGCGGTTCCGTAAGAAAATGGAGGAATTCGACAAGCAGCGCGCGGCCATCGCTCGGCAGCAGAATGGGGATAGCGCCGCAGTCAGCGACGCCAATGGGTCGTCCACTGCACTGGACGAAAGTCTCCGGTTGCTTTCGCAAGGCGAATCGCTGATGCCCCCAACTGCCCCGAACGCTTCTGGGATTCTTGTGGAGTTTGATAATGACGTGGGACTGCCAGTGGACGGCTCTGACGAGGAGCCTTCGCCACCGCCTTCAGCTGCCCCAGCAAGAGCAACACCGCCTGTGCCGGTGCCAACGAGTGCGGCGCCCCCAAGCGCAAGTGCTGAGCCACCGACTGCGGTGCCTGCAGACGAGCTGATCCCCGAAAGTTATTTACAATCGGAGGCCCCAGCAGCCAAGGGGAGTGACACCACAACGGTGGCACCGAGGCCGTCGGGACAGTCCTCGTAGAAAACCTAGCAGTCGTGTGCGAGTGCGGAGGCGTCGCCATCGTGGTGGTGTCAAGTGCTTGCTTAGATTATTCAGCTCAGACGTGGAGTAGCCATCGCGAGGTGCAAAGGTACAGACCACAAGCTCGTGAGGACCCGGCACGAAGGGGGAGCGGGGAAGCGAGATCAGGGGATGGCGACACGAATGAGGGAATTCGTCTTGTTATTTCGATGGGAGGGAGCTTTTGGTGGATGTGAAAATATGAATTGGCAGCCCGAGTCGGACGTTTTTGCAAAACGTTTCCCTGTTTTC
>AWVW02033460.1:0-11707 GCA_000500225.2 Phytophthora pinifolia
TCTCGCGGCCGCCTCCCAGCGTTCTTCTAACCTTTAGACCATGCCGCACCATGCAGATCGATGGCGTTGCGGCACTGAGGACGAACCTCCGGCACGCGGTCACGAATGGCAATTTCTCCCGAAAGAACTGAGTACCAGTGCATATTCGATTGCTCGTGCCACGCAGCAAAGTTGCTACTACTAAAGAAACATGTATCATCTGGCCGCTTCCATTACCCGCCCATTAATCTTCCTTGTACTCGTCACCCATGGCCTCCTCGATCATACCCTTGAGCTCCAGCCTACAAACGGCGTTAGATTACAGCATCTACACCATCACACACGTCATCCAGCCACTGACCTGATCTCGGAGACCTCATCTCCCTGCAGTACGTCTTTAACGAACTGCGCCTCGACACGCATCTGCACCATCTCCAGCGCGCCTCGCAGCACGCCGCACAGCACGTTCGAGTACCAGAGCACACCATACGCGCTGGGCGGCAGCTCCACGAACTCTACAGACCACAAAAACAATAACACAAGTAACTATGTTTGCCAAATTGCCACCTTAGCAGTCAGCTCCGTCTCACCCGTGAGCGGGTTGTCGTAGATGAGGAGGCTGCAGGCATTTCCTTCGGCATTCCACTGCGAAACTTCCACGTTGATGCCCAGGAACATCTTGAAGGCCACTTTGGCCACCACCTCGGCCGTATCGCGGAAGTCCTGGCAGCTGCCCACGCCCGACTTGGCCAGGAACTCGTCCACGAGCCGCACGCCGATGTTATAGCCCCTGTTCAAAAAGGGTACACAAGTTAGAATTGATACAGAAATGGGTTCTTCTGAAGAGGCAGGACATACATTTTGTCGAGCTGCTGGTTGACCACCTTGAGGTCCTCGAAGTCCTTGATAAGTTGTGTCACCAGCGAGCCGTATGTGAGCGCGAAGAGCTCGCCGTTCTGTACAAGGGCAGATTAGAATGAGAGATGGGAGAGCGGAGAATAGGTTGAGCGAGAGGGTAGAACGCACCACTTTGGGCATCTTGCTCCAGGCGGCATCGCCCAGACGCTGGTGCGGGCGCGGCGTCGACATCTTCCTGCGACTCGGAGGTGTTATACTGCTCCTGATTGGCTGATAAATCGCGTATTTTACCATTAAACTACTGCGGATGGTGTCTACCACACAACTCACCATTCCAAGACATTTTCGACGTATCCTTTTTACCGCATTTTTGTCAAGATGGAGCACATGGCGGCGCAGATGGAGCGCGACCTGCGCTCTAAGTACAGCCACTTGATGGTGCAGTGGTACGAGGCCGTGGACTGGCGCGAGCCGCTCGTGGTGGGGCTGCTGAGCTTCCACTTCGTTCTACTGGCCACGCTATGGCTCACGCGCAAGCGGTTCTACCTTCAGTTTTTCCTCTTCGCGCTCATAGTGGGGCTGGTAGTGGCTACCGAGCAAATCAACGCCTGGGCGCGCGCCAATTGGCGGATGATCGCCACGCAGAGATACTTCGACGAGCGGGGCGTCTTCATGGGCGTTTTCTACGCGGGGCCGTTGCTGGCTGCGGGCTTCTTCCAGCTGCTGCTGAGCCTGAAGAACATGGTGGACATGGTGGTCATCGTCAAGCGTGCCGAGTTCAGGCGACAGCTCAAGGCCAAGAAAGACCAGTAGAACGACCAGTAGAACGACCAGTAGAACGACCCAAAATAAGACACACAAACTACTTTGAATTGAGTCAACTTCGCCCAACTTCGCTTCCTAGTCGAGCTCCTGCACGGGGAACTCCTTCATCCAGAGCTCGTGGATGAACTCGTACAGCTCGTTGGAGACCGACACCTTGTAGGGCGTCGCGTTGAGCGACCGCACCACGTCCTCGCGGATGAGCTCGAACTGCTCCGTCACGTACTGGCGCCGCTCCTCGAGCGTGGGCAGCTCGCCCACCAGGCCGTTCGGGCCGTCCCAGCACAGCGCGTGCAGCGGGATCACCTGCGACGGCGTCACGTACGCGCGGCGCAGCTCGTCGAACGGGTTGCGGCACAGCAGCTTCTTGCCCACCTCGGGCGCCTTCTCGTTGCAGCCCGTCATGAGGTCCAGCAGCGGCTTGCCGTTGGCGCCGATCAGGCGGAACGCTTCCTTGCGGCCGGGGATCGTCACTTTGCTCACGTCCTGCGACAGCTTGATGCGCGGCTCGCCGTTGATCTCCACCAGCTTGTACACCATGCCCAGCGCCGGCTGCGCCTGGCAAGTCACCAGGTGCGTGCCGATGCCGTACGAGTTGATCTCGTGGCGCTGCTCGTTCAGCGAGTTCAGCACGGCCTCGTTGATATCGTTGCTGGCCGTGATGTTGAGTTCCTTGAAGTAGTCGACGCCGTAGCACTCGCCAGCGGCCACGAACGCCTCGCGGCAGCGCTTCGACAGGTACGACAGATCGCCGCTGTCCAGACGGATGCCCACCGGGTGGTGGCCCAGCTCGTGCAGCGCCAGCGCGACGCAAACGAAGTTGGGCACTCCAGACTGCAAGAACACGGCCACAACGTCAGCCCAGTCGAGCAAGCAAGCATCCATTGCAAGCCAGCTAGCCCACGTACCGAGAGCGTGTCGTACGTGTCGACCAGAGCCAAGAACGCGTCCGGGAACGCGATGGCGTACGCAATGAAAGCCGCCAGCTCGCCCTGCACAACCAGCAAAGAGCACAAGATCAGTCCCCACAGCCCCCGTATCGTCGGTGCCGGCTACGTACGTCGTTGGTCTGCGTGTGGCCGAGCTCGTTGCGGTACTTGAGCACCACCTCGAGGAAGTTCTTGCCGTCCAGCGACGTCACCTTGACGTCATCCAGCGACGTGTGGGCCTGCACGAATGCGTGCGCGTGCGTGCCCATGATGGGGATCTTGTGCAGCTTGCCGGCCAGCACGTTGCTGGTGCCCGCAAAGCCGGCCATGTACGAGTACCTCGAGGCGCTGAGGCCGCCGTCAGGGCCCTGCGCGCGGCGCAGTCCGAACTCCAGGAGCTTCTTGTCGGCGCCCGCCGCCTTCTTGAAGCGCGTGGCGTTGGTGGTGATGAGGCTGGCGAAGTTGAGCAGGTTGAGTAGCGGCGTCTCCAGCAGCTGGCCCACGGCCAGACTGCCTTCGATACGCACCAATGGGATGCGTGGGAAGACGATCGAGCCCTCCTTGATGGCGTAGACCTTGACGCTGGAGCAGTCCAGCGTCGAGAGCCAGTCGAAGAAGCCGTCCTCGGCGTGTGGCAGCACCTCGCGCAGGTACGAGATGTCGCTCGAGGTGAACTTGAACGTGTTGACCATGGCCAGCGCTTCCTCCAGACCGGCGAACACCGTGTACTCGCCGTGGAAAGGGTTCTTGCGGAAGAAGAGGTCGAACACGGCGTGGTCGTTGTGGCGCCCCACCTTCCAGTACGCGTAGACCCTGGAGAGGAGCAGGAATTAGGGGGCTGGGATTGGTAGAATGTGTAGAGCGACAAGACCCTACATGGTGATTTGGTACAGGTCGGTGAGCATGGGGCCCACCAGCGAGTTGGTGGGCTCGAGGACGTTGCCGTTCATCATGGTAGCCGACTGTGGGGGGGAGGACGGGAGCTGATTGAGGATTGAGGTCGATGCTACGTACGCAAGCTGGAAAAAGAATCCGCAGCGCGAACCAACAACCCTTGGTCCGCCTACCTGCTAAATGTGGTAAACAGCGAAGATAACAGGCTGCTTACTGACCTATCTATGGTATGGCACGAACTTCATATATTATATCTTGATCAATCAAATATAGGTACATAGATTGCTTTGTACAGGTGTTGGCGCATGTCACAACCGCTACAAAAAGCAGGATTGCTGTGCTCGTCACGAGTATGAATGAGGTCACGAGTATGAATGAGGTCATGCTGTGAATGATTCAGATTCATCTCGTCGAGCTGCAAAGAAGAGCATCAATCGCTGAGGGTGAACTGTCGCAGTCACTTTCGCAGTGTTGACTGGAATCCACTCCGAGTCAAAGTCCATCATGGATACAACTCCGATTAAAACAGATCGCGCGTAATCGTCGGTTTACGAAAATTGGCTAATCGTGGTCAGGGAGGCACGAGTGAATTTGGGCAAAATGCTGGGTGCACTTCACAAAGCATCGGAGCAAGTGAAGTGGGCAACTGTGCTTTACAGAAATCGTTTAGCCAACTGTGACGTCGGTATCTAGGAGGTTTTCAAGCTAGTCGCCACTGACACCAGTAAGGGTTTCAGTGTCCGGCCCATAGATGTCTGACGTTCCCCGTCAAACCTTCGTTTGTATGATGTTGAGCCTTCTCTTCAGCGGCTCGCATTGAATAGTTATCGGACGTTGAGATTAACGGGGTTTGTTCGCCGAGATATCCCAGCTTGTCGTTGACCCACATCTTCATGCCAGTAAGATTTTGCGTGAGCCGACACATCACGCTTGTTGACCGCGAGCTTTCACTATAAACGGCAGGGTAGCTTGAAGCAACCATCGTCGCTTTAGGCAACCATCGTCACGGCAAAATCTGGTGGTCTTGGAATCACGACAATGATCGTTCATTGCCATGATCGTATCCTGTTTAGAAGGCTCTCTCGTGGGAAATTGAGCCTCGGGTCTTTTGCAAAGCTTCAACACATACGTACCTTCAGAGAAATAGTTTGCAAACTCCAGATAGGTAATCATCACGTCGATGGCAATAAAAAGCAAAGCTCCGACCCCGAAGACGACATGTATCGCTGACAACAAGTCCTTCCCGGAGAGCTGACTCGTCCGTTCGTTTATTGCTGCAGTAATGGTCTGTACTCCTCCTCAAGCAGCTTACCCGACACAGTTTTGCCCTGGAGCATCATCAGTAGTTGCTTGCTGAACGCCGAGCCTTGCAGTTTCTCTCGTCTACACAATATTCACACAATAGGTTACACATCATTAGCTGCATGAAACCATGCGGATGGACAACATTCGCAAGCGTACGCACCTGATGTCGGCCTCCAGTGACTCGAGCTCGTTCGTCTTCTTCGTCATTGGCGCGATGCTCTCGTTTTCGATGGCTGCCGGTGGAGGAGCCACCTCGTGTTGACGCAACTTCTCAGGCACATGGAGCAACGGTGGGTCGAGCAGGTTGTGCAAATCCACGTTGCCGTACCAAGATCGCCAGCTGGACAGCGCGGTAAGCGACTCTAGGAACGTGTTCTTCTTTGCCGGTGAAGTTCTCCTCTTCGGCGAGGCTTTGTCGACACCACGCGGGGTTGAAATCTGCCGGCGTTCGTCCTCACCACTACTGCAGCTATCGCCCTCATCGTCTTCATCTGAGAAATGAACTAGCTGCGCGAAGTTTGCGCAGCCCTTCGAGAGGAACCAAGAGCTCAGCGGGGTGGTTGACAATGTCCGTGATGGAGAGGACGCGCCCCCAGCTGGAGGCACCAAGCCAAATGACGCACCCCAAGCATTTTGAGGACGCGGTGGCAAAGCCACTACTGGCTGCTTGGACTGCGCGACGTGAGAATTGCCGCGGTTCTTGATTCTGCTCCCATCCAACTCGCCAGTCATCATTTTCTCCACGTACGCGTGGCTGTCCAAGATGAGACCCACCTTTTTAGATGTTGCAGCGTTCTCGGATGCTGCGCCAGTCGTAGGGTGGCTAGCAACGCATTTTTCAGTTTTTGCTGCTGCTTCAGATCCCTTCGTTTCTGTCTTGACCGCAGGTTCGAGTTGCTTGACGCTCGGCTGGGTTTTGCCGGACGAAGTCGTTTGAATCTGCACGGGGGGCGTCTTGCGTTCAGGTGCTGGCCTCGGCAGTAGTTTACCCGCACGTTGTGGAGCGGAAACGTCTCGTCGCGCTGGGAGTGGTGCTGGGGCCTGCAACCTGTCAGCTGCTACTGTGCTAGGAACAGCACTTCCTTTCGCAGGCGTAGAGTCGATCTTTGGGGAGGCGGGACCAGCCAAACACCTCCGCTTCAACGCTGAAGTCAAAGGGGTATTCGGTGTCGACTTCGTCGGCCGCGATACGGTCTCATTCACAACTGTGATCGCTGAAGGAGCGGTGGCTGGAGGTCTTGATGGTGAAGTTGTACCAGCGGCGATACCTGATACCTTGTTTTCGTAGTGGTCCGTAGCGACAGACGCTGCAGCGGGTGGGCCTACGTGGGCAGGCTTATGTAGGACAGTGGAACTCGCCACGCTCGGCGCTGGTGTTGTGGATGCCGGCCTTTTATCGGTGGCGCCAATGCTGGCAGTAGTTGAGGTCACTTTCGTTGGCGACTTTGTACGAGAAGTATCAGTTCCCTCCTTCGCTTCCACCTTGGTTGTGTGCGGCTGTAGAATCAAAGGCGACTTCTTAACCGAGCCAGCAGCCTACGAAAATCACAGTCACGGCTGATCAGTTCGAAAGCTTCCAGCAGTCAATGCATTGGCAAATATCCCTACCTGAGCAATTGTCCGTTCTTGCGCCATCGAGGAATGTGGTGATGCAGCCACAGCAACAGCAACGGTGGGCGGCTGCACCTCGGTTTTGGCCTGAACCAGCTCCTTCGCAACTGGTTTAGCTGGTTTGGGTTCCGCCCACACTTCCGTCGACTCGGGACGCGCACTCGCATTAACCGCAACAGGCGTCACAGTTGGCGCCGTCTTCGCCCTCTTAACCACCTGGCGTAGACTTCCCACTGCTTCCGTCTTCGTGACGCTTCCACGCTTCTGCAAGTGCGACGTCTTTTGAGACAAGTTGTCCACCTTCTTCTGTAATAGAAAAACACACACCGTTAATATGAACAAAGTGACCAGAAAAAACACAACCGATCAACGCACAAGTGCAGCTTTGCGCTTCGGACTCGCAGCTGTGGCCACCTTCTTCGTCGAGATAGTTGCAGCTGGCAACGCTGCAGAGTGGCTCAGTATGGCCACCGTTTTCTTGGTCTGCTGCGACTTCTTTCCGTCCGTCGGCTTCGGTGAAGCCGTTTTCGTGGCAACCACGGCTGCTCCATCGCCACTCTGCGCCACCTTTGCACGTTTGCGGTTCGGACTCGCCGAGACTGGCACCTCAGCTTTCGCTGAACTAGTCGCCGACGGCGACGATGCAGCATGACATAAGACAACCACAGTCTTCTTTGCCTGCAGCGTCTTCGCCACCATCTTCGCAGCAGTCCGTCCTGGCTTTGGTGGAGCTGTCACCGTTGCAGCACTCTCCGTCGCGTGCAGCGCAGCTAATCGTTTCCGCTTCTTCTTCCCAGTCAAAGACACGACGTGAGGCTTCACCGTCGCAGCCGAAGCAGCAGGAGGCGTCAGCGCTGCAACGGTCTTCATCGTTTTGGGCAAAACACCAGCAGCAGGACAAGTCGGCGACTTGTTGGTCTGCTGGGCCTGCTTTACCTTGGCCTTCTCGGCCTCCGCCGCCTGCTTTTTCAACCGCTTGCGCTTCGCTTTCGTCATCGGCTGAACGTGCTCCGCCTTGGACTCCAGCGGTGCCTTGCCACCTGAAGCCTTGGCGACAGTCACGACCTGCACATTGGTGTGGTTGGCGGCCGCCTTCTTGGCCGCGGCATTCGCCTTCTTCTTGGCTTTCTTGCCTTTGCCGCGTCCGCCCTCCATGGGATAAGCTGCGTTGGATAGGTTGGCAGGGGTACGGTAGCAGTAACTTTCGGAAGCTTATATTTGATCGTGAAGTTTAGGATATGTTGTTGAAGGGACTATTAATATCTCCGTTTGTGGTGTGTGGCGCACCCCACCTGCCCTGTACCAGCCGGCATACAAAGTCCAAGTCAGCATAATGAAACCAAGTCTAATCAGGGTTGGGAGGGAAGGCGGTGCTGAGAGAGCGAAGAGTGAAGACCCAAGCGGCATAGGCAGCTCGACGTCTCGAGCGTCTCGAGCGAGTGCGCGGTCTCTTTCAGCAGCGAGTGGCAACTTCCCGCGTTCGTCTCGAGCAGTTGCTACTCCTCGTGCAAGCGCGGTCTCCATCCACGCGGTACAGGCGCCGCTACAGTGCTTCCTAGTTTAAGCAGACTCGAGGATCCGCATTCACGGGCGTTTCCAGAGCCCGCACGCTGTTCACGAGACTTGGGGGAGAAACTAGAGATCCAGAGGCTGCAGACGCCTGCCTTCCGCGGTCTTTAACGCGTTCTACGAGCTACAGAAAGTAGGCCGGAAGCACCGATTAGGCGTCTTGCTCCTTATTAAAGGCAGAAATGGACGAGAGCGACGTGTACGTCAGGGAAGAGGGCGACCGTCCCATGGAGCACTCGCCCCGCGGCCGCTACATCCGCTTCGACATCCGGCTAGGCACGGGCGCGTACAAGTCGGTCTACAAGGCGTACGACACGGACCAGGGCATCGACGTGGCGTGGAACGCCATTGACATCGGACTACTGCCTAGCACGGAGAAGACGCGCATCATCCAGGAGGTGCAGCTGCTGCAGAAGCTCGAGCACAAGAACATCATCAACTTCTACGGCAGCTGGTTCTCCAAGGAGAAGAACCAGGTCGTGTTCATCACCGAGATCATGACGTCGGGCACGCTCAAGTCGTACATCAAGCGCGTGCAGTTCATCAAGTGGAAGATCATCAAGCGCTGGTGCATCCAGATCCTCGAGGGGCTCCACTACCTGCACAACCAGAGCCCGCCCGTGATCCATCGCGACCTCAAGTGCGACAACATCTTCGTGAACGGCAACACGGGCGACCTCCGCATCGGAGACCTGGGCCTGTCGACGCAGCTGGCGGTGGACAAGCGCTCCAAGGCGCAGAGTGTGCTGGGGACGCCCGAGTTCATGGCCCCCGAGCTCTACGACGAGAGCTACGACGAGAAGGTCGACATCTACGCGTTCGGGATGTGCGTCCTGGAGATGGTGACCAAGGAGGTGCCGTACTCGGAGTGCATTAACCCAGCGCAGATCTACAAGAAGGTCACGGCCGGGATCCGGCCGAAAGGACTGCAGCGGGTGGTCAGTCAGGCGGCGCGGGACTTTATCGAGTTGTGTCTGTCGCGCGGGAACGGACTCGTGGACGTGACGGCCGAGTATCTGCTGGATCACCCGTTTCTCAAGACGCAGGGCGACGACAACGACATGGTGGAGTGCCTGGATGAAGACGAACTCGAGCGGGAGAGTAAAGTGGAGCAACAGCGGCTCGACAAGGTGGCCGAGGACTCGTTCGCGGTCGAGTTCAACATGGAGAGCGGCTCGAAGACTGGCGCAGCTCTGTCGGTCAGCGAACGACGCCAGCAATTCCCGTCGTTCTCGTTGGAGCCGGAGGAAATGTCGGCCGCGTCCTCGGCAAGTGGGAGTACGTCAGCTGCAGGAAGTGCTGGAAGCGCCGCGGCGCCGTCACTGGATGCCCTGGCCGAGGAAAAGACGGCGGGGATCCATCGGTTGGTCCAGGTGCCACCAGTTGGCCCACCTCCGCGTGACAGCATCACCGAGCCTCCTTCGCCATCAGCCGAGCCCAGTCCAGTCGCGTCGACGCCAGCCCCAATTAAAGCGACCACTGCGTCGCCGGAAGATGCGCCGACGTTGACCCACTCGCCCTCGCAGCCAGTTATCAGCGAGATGGTAAGCGGTGATGAGCCGCTGTCTTCGGGGAAGAAGAGCGCCGATGCGCATGTGGACCGGTTCCTGGCGACGCTGCCTGGCTCGGAGAGTGCGATCCGAAACACGCGGATAAACATCATGGGCGGGCGAGGCCAGCGACTCGATCTCGAGAATGACGTCAATCCGAATTATGCCGAGAGTCCGGTGGATTCACCGGTTGCTAACGGGAAGCAAGGACCGGAGCACTCGCAGTCGTTCACTACCGAAGCTGCAGTGGCGCTTGCCGATGAAGCCAAGCTTGAACCTCCGAATTCGGCCCCAGGGCTGTTGACGCCGTCGCAGGCTCCTGACGCCCAAGTTCCGTTAATGCAACTTCCCGAACGCGATGTGGAGCCCCAGGCGAATGTCGTTCGCCGGGCGAGTATTCACGTGCCGTCCGACGCTGCTGCAACAGTGGCGGCTACTATAGCCGGCCAGTCGTCTCCCCCGCCGCCGCCTGCGCAAGCGTCTCAGCAAGTGACCGGCAATGCAACTGCGAGGAAGCGTGTAAAGCGCCACGAGATTAAGGCGGCGAAGGACCCGGACAACGAGCACAGCATCCTACTCAACCTGCGCATCATGATCGACGGCAAGTCGAAGGAAATCAAGTTTCCGTTCAACTTGTTCGCTGACAGCACACACGAAGTGGCGTGCGAATTGGCCGTGGACGTGGGCATCCTGGAGCCAGACCTGGAAGACATTGCCGACTCCATCCGCTTCCTGGTCACGGAAGGCAAGATCAACAACCTGTCGGACGTGCAGGAAGACGTGTGGGAGGAAGCGCCCGAGCCGCATTCGTTCTCGGTCAAGCCGTTCCCCAACGTATCCAAGATGTCGTTCGTCCATGTGCCCCCCGGAACGTATCAACAGCAGCAAGCCTATATGATGGGAGCTGGCGCGTTGGAACGCCCAGCGACTGCGACAAGTGTCCCCGCCGCCACGGGCGTCCCGCCTGCCGTGCTGCAGAGCATGCTAGGCACCAGTGGCACCGCGGCGGCGACTGCAGGCCAGCCTGGGGTTCCCGTGACGGCTCAGGAACTGGTGGTGCCAGGAGCGCAAGAGTCGCTGAATCCTGCTGCTTTGAGTGATCCGTCGTCCACTCTGATGGTGCTGGACGGCGGAATTCCGCAGAGTACAAGCATCAGCACGGGTGTGTTGCCGGTGTTGCCTGGGAATGAGGTGGGGCGCTCTCCGCCGCGCCCTAGCCTTCCCCACACGGCCAGCGAGTCGACGCTTACCAAGGAGGCCTTGTTGAATATCCTGGAGATGCGAGCACGTGGCGTCTCGATGGGCTCGATCGCCGACCCCACGTACGTGCAGCAAATTCACCAGCTGGAGGATCGTCTAAAGGTTGCCCGCTCTTCGTTCGACGAGCAGGAATCGTCACTGGAAGCTGCCATCCGCAGCGAAGAAGAGAAGCACCAGCGTGAAATCGAGCGGTTCCGTAAGAAAATGGAGGAATTCGACAAGCAGCGCGCGGCCATCGCTCGGCAGCAGAATGGGGATAGCGCCGCAGTCAGCGACGCCAATGGGTCGTCCACTGCACTGGACGAAAGTCTCCGGTTGCTTTCGCAAGGCGAATCGCTGATGCCCCCAACTGCCCCGAACGCTTCTGGGATTCTTGTGGAGTTTGATAATGACGTGGGACTGCCAGTGGACGGCTCTGACGAGGAGCCTTCGCCACCGCCTTCAGCTGCCCCAGCAAGAGCAACACCGCCTGTGCCGGTGCCAACGAGTGCGGCGCCCCCAAGCGCAAGTGCTGAGCCACCGACTGCGGTGCCTGCAGACGAGCTGATCCCCGAAAGTTATTTACAATCGGAGGCCCCAGCAGCCAAGGGGAGTGACACCACAACGGTGGCACCGAGGCCGTCGGGACAGTCCTCGTAGAAAACCTAGCAGTCGTGTGCGAGTGCGGAGGCGTCGCCATCGTGGTGGTGTCAAGTGCTTGCTTAGATTATTCAGCTCAGACGTGGAGTAGCCATCGCGAGGTGCAAAGGTACAGACCACAAGCTCGTGAGGACCCGGCACGAAGGGGGAGCGGGGAAGCGAGATCAGGGGATGGCGACACGAATGAGGGAATTCGTCTTGTTATTTCGATGGGAGGGAGCTTTTGGTGGATGTGAAAATATGAATTGGCAGCCCGAGTCGGACGTTTTTGCAAAACGTTTCCCTGTTTTC
>AWVW02033481.1:0-22557 GCA_000500225.2 Phytophthora pinifolia
CGTACCTTGATGGTGGCCACATAAATATCCAGGATAGCCGACGTGTTGGCTCCTGGTTGCAGCAGTCGAGACTGCAATGCCCCTCGAAACTCTTGCAGCAGCTCGCCGTGCTGCTGCGTGCGTTCCAGACACTGCCTCAGGTCTTCCAGCGCCGGGACACTAGCAGAAACTCGTCAGCTCTTCCCCCACATCAGCCACGTTGCCTCCAAACCCCCCACCTGTCCGGGAACTCCTTGATGATCTCGAAGAGCTGCTGAATCCTCCGAGCGCCGAACTCCTGCAGCACGTGCCTGGACAAAATCTCCCTCCACTTGCTGGCCGAAGCCTCGTCGCTCGTCTGCATGACGTCCTGCAGCCAGGGCAGCAGCTCGGAGCAGGCCCAGCGCTCCACTTCGGCCAGGAGCAGCTCGTCGAACACCTCTCCACACGTCACCTTAACCACCTTCTTCACCTGAGCATGCAGCACTCGAAGCAGTGCCGGCTCAGCCACATGCAGCCATTGCAACTGCAGCAGCGTCTGTCGAATAGGCCGTGAGTCGAAAGCTTGAGACTTCTCCCGGCCTTGGAAATGCTGGAAGCTCATGGAGAAGAAGACGACCAGCAGCTCCTCAAAGCGCGCCACGGCGCGCGCATCATCGAACACGGAACAGCGGAAGGTCGAGCGAAGATCCTGCAGCATGGAGCGCTCTGGAAGCTGCGCTTGGTCGTCGAACAGGCTGGCGAGCTGGACGCAGTGCGTGAAGGCGTCCTCGGCGAACTGCAGCGCCAGCGTGAGCTGCTGCGCATAGAGAAGGGCCAGCTTCCTCCTATTGCGTCGACTGGGGCTTGGCAGCGCCTCCAGGAGACGCCAGAAGGGCGGCACCACGTCCGAGCGTAGCCAGTAGCCCAGGCGTTGAAGCAGCATCTGGCGCAGCGGTTCCTGGCGGCCAGCAAGCACGGCTGATTGGATGATGCCGCATAGACGATCAGTGTGGGAGCTGCTGGATACGGCGTCGGGCTGGTGGTCGAACGCGAAGAGCTTGCGCCACAGCAGCTCGCGGTCCACGCGCAAGCCGCCGCTCATGGTCCGGTCGTACCACGAAATGTTGTGTGGCACACGTAAGTTGGTACCGGGTACCACGGCCACGTGGCTTGGGCTCCGATCGATGAACATTCGCGATTTCTGCCCATTGCACATACATACACTTTGAGACACCATGGCTGACGCGATCATGAGTTTGCTGGAGCAGAACCCTACCACGGGTATCGCTGTGGGCGGCGCGCTGGTGGCTGCGGCTGTGGGATTGACAGCGGTCAAGGCGCTGAGCGGCAAGTCTGCAGCCCCCCAGTCGGCGGCCCCCAAGAAGAAGAAGAGCAAGAGCAAGGGCAAGAAGAAGGCGCCTGTGTCGTCCCCCGTGGACAAGGAGAACTCATCCGACATCAACCTCGAGGAGTTCGTGGATGTACGTGGTCTCTGGAATTTAGAAATCCCCTCGGAGATCTTTAAATTGACAGGGTTTCTATGTTTTGTATTTCTAAATTGCAGGACGGCCCGGACTCGGAGGAGGAGGAGGCCATCCGCTCCGAGAAGCGCAAGCTCAAGCTCAAGCAGAAGAAGAAAAACGCCAAGGCCAAGCAGCGCGCGGGTGCCCCTTCCTCGGGCAAGCCTGTGGCTGAGACGAACCAGGAGAAGGACAAGAAGAAGGCCACGGCCGCGGCGCTCCAGAAGGACGCCGAGGACGGCTGGGAAACGGTCGTCAACAAGAAGAAGACGGCGTCCAAGTCCAAGCAAGAGTAAGACGCCACGACATGACGACGTCGTTATACGGATAGGTCAATTTCCTTCTCCACTCCGAGGCACGGAGGAGGGGACGGGGCGCAAGCACGCAGACGGCTGCAAGTGAGCGCTCCTCGAGTCTCGTACGCTACGAGCGATTATGGTATAGTAAGCGCAAGGCGTGGGGTGCTGTCAGTGGACACTTGGGTCGTCACCTCCGCGTCCTGGACACAAAAAATATACGAGATTCCCAACCACTGCGCTGTTGTGAACATGGAAGAAAGGCTGGAGGCGCCTGCATTCATCTGCAGCTCGCAGTCGTCATCAAGTAGAGCAACTGCTGCAATTGCTGGCAGACTGCGTTGCTACAGAGCGTTTCTACAGCTTGGCTTGCGGCTTGAGCGCGTTGAACACCACCGGTAGCTTCATGGCGAGCGCCATGTTTCCCTTGAGCTTGAGCTTGCCCTTCATGAACGCCTACCAGCAGAAAAGCAACAGGTTTTATACGTTAGCCAATCCCCCTGGTTCAACGCTAGTACGACGTTCTCGTACCTGCTGAGCGTTGAGCTTTCCCATGGCAATGGCAACAAAGTCGGCGTCGGCGACCGTGATGGTCACATCCGCCTTCTCGGAGCCTTCGGTGAGCGCAGGCGTGGCGCTCTTGAGGTCCAGATTCCACTTGCCAGCCCCCGTGATATCGAATTGGATAATGCCCTTGACTTTCTTTGCCATAGCTGAGCCGTCCTTGGCTACCACCTCCCCGAGCAGGCGGAAGATCTCCTTGGAGTCGAATCCTCCGGTCGCAGGGGTTGGAGCTGGAGCAGCTGCAGCTGCAGCTGCTGCCTTGGCTCCCGTGCTCTGCTTCTTCATGTAGTTCCGCGTGGCAGCCAGCACCACATTGAGCTTCATGGCGAGCCCCATGTTTCCCTTGATCTTCACCAGCCCCTTCATGAAGGCCTGCACACAAGAAATCAAAAGTTAGTTCGGATTTTGAGGCTCGAAAGGCAGATGAAGCTGACCTGCTGCGGGTTGAGCTTGTTGTCCATCATCTTGAGGAAGTTGTCCTCGGACAGCGAGATGGTCAGGTCAGCCTTGTCGCCCTCCGCGGCGGGCTTGACGCTTCCCTTGCCATTCTTGAGGTCCACGAGCCAAGCGCCAGCGCCCGAGACGTCGAACTTGATGACGCCCTTCACTTTGCTCACGAGCGACGGACCCACCTCGTCCACGGCGCCACTCATCATGGTGAACAGCTCGGCAGCGCGTGGGGCCATGACGATCACAAGGGAAGAAGTTATGCGGCTCCTGGCAGCACGTTACGAAGTGAAAGTTGAATCCGGCGTGACGGTTGACGACCCCGCTTATAATAATATTGTCATATGTGATATGGTGCTTTAACAACAGGCTTGGTTATTATACTAAGCTTACATACAATATTGACTGTATATAACGCTACATGTACCCTGTGGTTGCGTGTATATCATTTGGCAGGTTTATTGGAGAATGTGGTTGTGGCTTGGTTGAAGTCATGCCCGGCTACCGGCGGCGCCGATCTCGACCACGACCAGCCTTTCAAACCACCTTCGTCTTTCTCCACCCCCTGCTACATTCCGTGGCTCGTTATCCCATCCTCGTTACCAGCAGCAACAAACGCGTCGTACTTAGTCGAACCGTTACTGCCAGACTAATCATTCTGTAGCCATTTTCCATCCATGATCGGGCGAGAGGTTCCGCTGGCGGAGCTGGAGCGCGCGGCGGGGCTGCATGCAGAAGCGTTCGAGGCGCCGACCTCGCTGGTGATCGTCTACGGTGGCGCGTCCACCGGCAAGAGTGTGGGCGTGTCGCAGGCTCTGCGCGCGCACTCGGCGCCGCACGCTCTTGTGGACTGTACCGCGCTCTATTCGGCCAAGGAATTATACAGGGAGACACTGGCGCAGCTCTACGAAGGGAAGGACGAGGACGAGGATGAAACGGTTACCGTCCACATGGACACGCAAGGACCAGAAAATCGCGACAACAAGCGCTCGGTTGACGAGGATGAGGAAAAATTCAGTTCGCTCAACTTTTTGGCTTTCTTCAAGGCGCTGGATAGGTTCATGACTGTAAATGGAGGTGGAAGGAGGCGACGCGTGCTGTACCTGGCACTGGACCATGTGGACAAGTTACTGGATAGAGGACTCGACGCACTGCTCACGTGTGTGTGCACTATCAACGACCAGATCGCGTACTTGAATGTACGTCGAGAAAAGGTTAATACTTAAAGGGTTTATGGCAGAACTGATTTTTTTTTTATGTTTTAGATGTTTGAGGAGACGCTGCCATGGGAAGTTTGCGTGCTGCTAATCACGAGAGGAATGTCTTTGGGCTTTAACAAGCTCGTGATGCCGTTCTTCCCGGCCTACGTGCATTTCCCACCGTACAAACCTGGTATTTGTTTTATATTTTTTTGTGTTTTGGGGATAAAATGCTGACTCGTGTCAATATGTTTTGTTAGGACAACTGGCGGACATTTTGGTGGAGCAGTTGGATATGAAAGATGCGAACGACTTGTTCCGCACATGGCTCGTGCATCTGCATGGACTACTACCGCCTGCGCCCGACGGAGACTGGCTCGAGTTCCGCGCCGCTGTTGTGCATCTGCTACCGGAGTTCCGGCATTTCTTCTTGGAGCATGTGCAAGGACTGCAAGCTGCCAAGTTGAAGAGTAAACTCGAGCGGGACACTAACACACTTGTGCAGGCGTTTCTCCAGACGCGGCGAAGACACCTCTTTGGCTACCACAAGTTGGGCAGCGCCGTCGGCGATCCGTCCGAGTTGATTTCGTGCTCCAACCTGAGTCGCAACTGTCTGCTGCTCGTGCTTGCGGGCTACCTGGCCTCGTTCAATCCGCAAGAAACCGATGTGCGCTTTCTATCATCTTCTGGTGGAATGCGGCGCAAGAAGCGTGCGAAGAAGAACCCCGCTGCCGAGTCAAGCACGACATCAACGACGACCAGTGTCAAGAAGCAGCAGATCAGCCAACTGCTCATCGGTCCCCGGATCTTCACGTTGCAGCGGCTGTTGGCCATCTACCTCAACCTACGCGTTGAGGCTGAGGCGGGAAGCTCAGCTTCCGACGATGAATCACGCTCCAGCGAAACACGCGAGGAGATCTTCACACATGTAAGCCCGTCGACGAGGTTCTCCTCTTCAATCGTGGCTCACTAATCGTGGCTGTTTGTTTCAGCTTGCGACTCTCGTTCGGATGCAGCTCTTCCAGCGCACGACGCCGCCGAATGTGCTTGATAACATCAAGTTCCGCTGTCTGGCCGATGCGCGCTTCGTCCAGGAAACCGCTCGCTACTTGTCCTTCCCGTTGGACGCATACCTCAACAGATCCACTTGAAAAGTATATTAGGATCTCGTCTTCCTCTGCGAAATTCATGCAGCAACCAAGTCCACAACGAGAAAACGGAAGACGTCCTCGACGAGTTTCCTTGCCCCAGAGCATCTGCAGCTCCCGTCATAGCAAACGCGTCGGGTTGACCGCCTCTTGTTCAAGAAGGAGCTCCTCAAGCACGACGTTGGCATCCCGCAGGAACGGATGCTCAAGCGCCTGCTTCGGAGTGACTCGCTTGTACGCGTCTTTCTCCATCATGAGAGAAATCTATCGAGACAAGGTCAGTACGACAAGCTCCAGCCACTCGTCACTACTGGGAACGTACCAAATCCTTGGCCTCGTCCGAGATGCTGAGCCACTCGGGCTCTTCAAACTCGTACTCGACGAGCTTGTTCATTCGGATCAGCTCCTCATCGTTCACGCCGAAGAAGGGCTCATAGCCGCACAGCATCGTGTACGCCACCACACCAGCCGAGAACATGTCCACACCGCAAGGATAGGCCTCCCCCTTTCCAGCTGAGAGAATCTCGGGGGCAACGAAGCCAGGAGTGCCGCATCTCCAGTACATCAAGCACCACAGAAAAGTGAGTACAAGGCGCCGCAGAGGTCCGGTCAGCTCCAACGCGTACCTGCCCTTGAGCATTCCGTCCTTCTGGATAAACGCTGCCATCCCAAAGTCGGCGACCTTGATCACTGCATACCTGTCATACCAAGAGCACAGCAAGTTCCTTAGCCACTGCTGAGCAACCGCCAATGGTCCTGCCTCGCCTCACCTTCTGCCCTTGGCATTTCGCTCGTAATCCAGCGCCAGATTCGAGAGCTTCACGTCTCGGTGAGCCACGCCGTTGCGTTGGCAGAAGTCGATCGCCCGAACCAAGCTCGCAATGAGGAAGGGTGCGCGGTCTTCATCCACCGCGCTCTTGGTGGCGATCTCCTCGTGCAGATCGCCATCTCGCATCAGCTCGAGCTCCATCACTAAATGATTGCGCGTTTCAAACAACGACTGCAGGCGAATGACCGGACAGTACGCCGCGCCCGAGCGCACCGTCAGCAGACTCTGCGTCAAGATCTCGCGCACCACGGTGTCCTCGCGCTCCGTTTCGTGCGCCACCAAGTCCCAGAAAATGTTCTTCTCGATCACCTTTAGCGCGCAATCCCGCGAGGACAAGGGATCGTCCGGGCCTTCTTTCCGCCGTGCGCGACGAACGATCGAGAAGCGGCCTTTGCCGAGCTCGAACTTCTTGGGCGGTGTCCCAGTGGGCGAGTCCGGCGTGAGGTCGAACAGGTCGTCGATCTGCAGCTTGCCAGCTCGCGTCATCACTTCTCTCCACTGCGTCGCGTCCTTGTCGGAATCAAACCGCAGCCACAGCTCGTTGCGGCCTGATAACGCGGACGAGTGGCTGTTGTACTTGAGCACGAACTCGACTGGGCTTCGCTGCTGCGGGTGCACAGACCCCTCGAATAAATTAGCATGGCCCACCGGCCGACTCGTCTCGTTCGCATCCAGGTACTCCCAGAGGTTGTTGCGGTACAACGACAGAAAGCGCTTGCACCACTGGCGGCCCGGCACCTTCAGGTGGACCCAGCCAGCGAGAGAGAGAGCCCTTCCTGCCGACTCGGAGCCCGTGGAAAACGACCACGTCTTGTCTCCTCGTCCCAGGCCCCGTAGCTGTTCAAATACGTCGGAAGGCAGCTCAGTCGCCAAGCACGAGAGGAGCCACGAGTCAGCATTCCACGAATGGAGATTGCCTCCGGCGTCCGGGACTGCGAGCTCCCCCAGCATCGGCGCGAGGTCTTCCGCCGCCAGCGAGTTATCCTCTGAGATGACGTTCATACCGAACGGGGACGGTCGGTCGCCCATTTGCTGGGACGGCCACTGCTTCATGGAGGCAAAGTTGCTGCCTCCGCGGACGCTGACTTCGTCGCCCAAGAAGGCGTGGGTACTGTTGGCCATGTTGTTGTTGTGGATGGTCGTAAAGCACTTCCTCAGCACAGTGTCCACGCCCGAGCCCCCCGGCACAGACGAGACCGCTGGTGGGAGCAGCGTGCTTTCCAGTAGCGGGCAGTCCACGGTGATGTGGTTTCCATTGCAGTTGGCGCAAGTCTGCGAGTTCTTCCGGCGGCTGGTGGTCCGCGGCAAGCCCTTCGGGAAGAGATTCACCGGCAGCTTCATGTCCTCCATGTCTGCGCCAATAGGAGACGACGGGTGAATGACCCTCGGCGACATGGCGGACGACCGTACCGGCCCGTTCCCTTCAAACGACAGCGATCGTGCGCGGTGTCTTCCTGCGACAGCGACTGCGGCGGCTACCACGGCCTGGTTGGACTTCTGCCGCGTGTCCTCGTCCGACTCGCTGGGCGAGAGCGGTGGCACTGCGTCAGCGTTGTCGGACAGGTACGTATCGACCGAGTCCGACGTGTCCAGTGATCCCCGCGCGTCGATGTTGTGCACGCTACAACAGCGAGCGGGATAAATCACCACCAGTTAGTAGACAGCAAGCCAAAAAGACGCCTCCTTCTCGCCCAACTCGGTAGCGTGGCGCGTACCTGATATCGAGATCGCTGTGCATGCTGTTCATCATCAGTCTCTGCAGCAGCATGTCCATCTGCAGCTCCCATGGCGTGTTGAAGATGGAGCCTCCCGTCTTGTGCTGCGGGGAGCTCGGGGCCGTACCCAGTGGCTCGACGTCTCCCTCTGATCCCTTCTTGGACGACCTCTGCGACGTCGTGGACGTGTCTGGGTCTTCACACGTCGTGGAAGCTCCACTGCTGCTGGTCACTTCCCTCTCCGCGTGCTTGCGCTGGATCTTGACGGCTGTGTGGGTGGCCAGGTTGCCCTTCTTGTGGATGAGCTTGAAGCAGCTCACGCAGTACGCGTCGTGGCAGCAGCCATTGCAGCTCAGGCTGGCGCTGTGCAGCTCGCAGTACACGCAGATTGCGCGCGGCTCGTCGGCGGCCGGAGATCCCGCGCCAGCGTCCTCTGCGTCGGGATCGTCGCCCGTGTGGCTGCGCTGCATGAACCAGAGGCGCCAGCTAGCGTTCTCGAGGCGCCTGGCCTCGTCCACGAAGCGCCGCATGGTGCTGAAGGACTGCCAGCTCTTCTTGGCGGCCTGCTCGAAGCCGGCTACGTCGTCCATCATGGCGGACAAAGGAACTGGTCTCTGGGCACTTCGCTTGGGGAGTTTGCGCTGTGTGAGGCTCGGAAGATCGAGGTCTGAGGCATCCGCCGGAATGGTTCCTTTCAGTCTCACACTTCGTCGTGGTTCAGTTCTTTTATTTCGGCCGTGGCGTCGTACTTAATCGAGAGTGTTGTCATAATGGAGGCTGACGGTTTCACTACTTCAGAACCGTGGGTATGCTGTACAAGGTTAAGCTGCTAAAGCTTTAGTTTTCTCAACCTGCAGCTAAGGCTAATGCATATAGCAAGCGTGCATGAGGTGGCTGAGCTCCTTGCTGCTTATGGCCGCCGGTACTTGTATTGCGCAACCCACAGACATCGCACTGCGCCCATTGGCTGCACAGGTATGACTATTTCCAGTACGGCTAACTATTCGTAATTGTCATTTGTCAAGAAACGCAGCCACACTACGATCCCCTCATGCGTCATATGTCATTTTACACACAATCCACCACCGGAAACCATGGGCAAAAAGGCCACCCCGCCGAGCCGCAAACCCATCAGGGCCGGCAAGGCCAAGACCAAGGTTGCACGCCGTGAGGTCGCGGCCTGGGAGGCCGACGAGGTGCCGCCGGCGCTGCGCTTCGAGCCGCTGCGCCAGTCCCTGTGCATCAAGGACCTCCATGAGGAGCTCATCTATGCCGTGCCGTCCTTCCTGTCGCGGATGGAGTGCCAGCGCGTGCGCTCCTTCGCCGACACAGAAGGCTTCGAGCGCGTGACACAGCGTGCCAGCCGTGACTACGCCTTCCGGGACAACGGCCGGCTGCTACTGCGACTTCCGGCGTTCGCAGAGCTGCTCTGGACGCGTCTGCGGCCGCATGTGCCGGCCGAGTACGAGGGCATGCACGCCGTGGGGCTCAACCCGGCCATCCGCTTCTACCGGTACGCTTCCGGGCAGCGCTTCGGCTGTCACGTGGACCAGAGCGACGTGGATCGAGTCACGGGTTACCACAGCCGCTTCACGGTCCTCGTGTACCTCAATGACTCGACCGACTCGGATCTGCAAGGAGGCAACACCGTCTTCTACGCAAACGAAGCTGGTGCCAAGGAGGAGCAGGTGGTGCTCAGTGTGGCGCCGGAGACAGGCTCGGCGCTTGTGCACGGCCACGGAGATCGCTGTCTGCTACATGAAGGAGCACTGGTCACTCATGGAGCCAAATATCTGCTACGCACAGACGTCATGTACTCGCGGACCAAAAAGTAGATATAAACTGTCACAGGAAGGCAGGGTGTCAAAAGTTTGCTTGACTCTTGTATGAGATCTGGCGGGATCTTGAAGGTTAACTAGCTGCTCGACGCCAACTCGCGCAGTCTTCTAGCAATCGCGTGGATGAATGGGTTATTCTGCAGTGGACAAAAAAAAACAGGTTATAGTGGGAACGACAAACGATCACAGGACAGCAGACGGACCTCGATATCGTTGACAATGGCAAGCACTTTGCCGAGTGTGTGTTGAACGGCGCTCCTGTCAGCCGCCGCCTTCGGGTGTCCCAGGTAGTGGGCGAAGTGGAGCATCAGCACCACCAGCATGTTCTCCACGACGAAGGCCAAACTGTCGCCATGATACTCGAGAACGTTCTCCAATGGGGTGGTATCACACTGGTGCTCGCGCCGACGAAGCGAGCGCTGCTGCGACGACGCAGACGAAACAGAGGTCGAGCGAGCTGAAGCAGCGTCGTTCTTGAGAGCTGCGAGCGCGTCCACAAGCTGCTTGCTCGCTTCCAGTGCAAAGACGACCGAGTCGAAGCGAGAGGTAAACTCATTCATCGACGGCGCCAGAGTCCACAGCGGGTCTGTAGCCGCCGCAAATGCGCGCGGGTCCACCGACGACATGGACGGGAACTGGTTGTTGTTCTGAATCGGTGCTTTGTTCGTGATGGACAACAGCGGCACGGCGCGGCCTGAGCTTCCTTCGCCGACAGCAAGCATCATCCTGCTCGCGCAAAAAGCCACGGCATTACACAGAATCATTCGAGACGCGTACAATTTCTCCTCGTCCAGCAGCGACATGTGAAGCAGGCTTGCGCTCCCGCTTGACTTGACAGCTGCGGCGTCACATTGCTCCAAGATCCTCTCTTCACAATCCCCACACGAGAACCGCTGGATGGCAGCGTCACGTTGCTCCTCAGACGAAACCATAGCCTTGCTGTTCCACCACGACACGCCGTTGCTGTCACTCATTCCATCAACATCGTCGCTTGGGGGGGCGAGCTCCGCGCTATAGTGCAGGAAGACCTGGAGAATCAACTGCGAAATCTTCTCCCACTTGGCTGTCGCCAGCGTTTGCTCGCATAGGTCTGGGAACTGAGTCACGTAGCGGAAGACAAACGTCACGTACGACACTTCGCGGAGGAGATTCACGGAGATCGGCTGTGACTGCTGGCCGCCGGCGCACAGCTTCAGCGCAGACGTGAACAGCTTCCGGTTTTTGTTCACGAAATACAGCACCTGGCTGGTGAGGGCGCGGTTCTTGGGCAGTGACGCGCAGCACGCACTCATCAGTCTCGCTACAGGAAGCCACTTGCGATAATAAATCGCCTCAACCCGCTGGAAAGCAGCCACGGACGCGGTGGAGGATGAAGCACTGTTCGGCTGATTCTGGCTGAAATACTGCGGACGGTGCGTCGGTAAGTTGCGCGCATCCGAAAGCACACGCAGTAGGCCGCCTTCGAGCAGAGCTACCGCGCCTTCCTGCGTCTCAGCGACCCGAGCGAAAAGCGACAGGAAGCACTCGTACATCGTGCCAATAGTCGTCACGTCCATGCCCTGGGGAAGCACACTGCTTGTCACCATGGAGGGGTTGCCGTTGCTACCTTCAAAAGCCGCTGCGTCCATCTCGCTGAGCTTCTTGAGGATATCAATGAAGTGCAGCAGATAGCCACGCTCACGGAAGATACCAACAAGCGACGACTGGCCTTCAAATGCAATCAAAGACTCGAGAGCTGAGACTGCGAGCGCCATGCTCAGAGTGTCATCGCCATCGCTCGCATCCCGACAGACCAGATCCACGACCTGATTGCTGAGGAGATGCCGAACACGTTGCTCCTGGCTGAGAACGGCACTCGACACACCGAATTTCGTCGATGCCGCGTCCTGAGAAGCACCGTTTGGCAAGACGTGAAGCACGTGAACGATGCACGAGTACAAGAGCGTTCGGGAGTTGCGCGCAGCCGACGGGTTTCCTGTAGCAGCGGCGCTGCTGTAAATGGCGTGGAAAAGCAGCTCTAGGAAGCCTATGTTTTGGCGGTGGCGGCTCTCCGGGAGAGCAAGCGACTGGCTCCCATCGTCCGTGGCGCTGAGCTGCGAGAAGAGCATCAACGCGATCCTTGACACAATCTCGAACAGCTGAGCAGAGGCACTGGTTTTCTCTGTCAGCTTACTCAGCACAGCAGCCACAACACCGCTCATCAGCTCCAGACGCACTTCAGCGGACGCCACAGCGTCCAATCCTTGCCACATCGCAGGCGTCTCGAGACCTTCTTGTTCACGAGGCAATGCCAGGTAGTCGAGTACAACCACCTCCATCAGCTCACGTAGTGAATTGAGAGCATGGCTTTCAGCAGCAATGCGCTCCGAGTAGATATTCCACTGCACAGCCCACTGAATGAACCTATCCGCCGCTGCCTCCGCGCTGTTCTGGCTACTGATGCTGCTTGCGCCGTCACCATTCACACGGAACCGCTTGGACGAGCTAGAGAAATAATCGCCCATTCCATCCTCGGTTGCTGTCAGATCCAGCGTCTGGAGCGCGTGGCAGAATCGCTCAATGTCGATTTTAAGCCACTTGTAGTAGCAGCCCTTCTCCACGGTTGTAGTCACTTGCTCAGCCAAAGCCACCACCTGCTGGTTCGTCGGCACGGACGGCGGCGAGATGTGGAACGAGCATTCGTCAAGCAACTGGAGCAGCAGCATTTGCTCTTGCCTCGCAATTGCACGGTCGTTCCGGCTTTCAACTGAGACGGACAGCAGCTGGCCCATCAGCTTGTTGATCTGCTTCATGTGTGGAGGCTCCTTGTGCAGACCCACGTGAAAGTACACCGCCAGCGTTTTGAAGAACCACCCGCGCATGTTCAGTTCGGCGATAGCCGCAGCGGCTGTCTTCCTCTTCGTGACATGGTAGGCCCGGCTGAATAGCTGGATCTGCGAGGCGAAGTAGTCACTTGGGACACTTTCCAGCGCTGCGATCGTGTTCGGAGACGAAAATTCCTGGGTCATCAAACTGTGCAGGACGTGGTAGCACCGCTCTGCCAGCTCCGGTGTCTCCAAGCCAAAGTCAGCATTGGACACGAGCGTAACTACCGCTGCAAGACCGGTCTTCATGTAGGACGTCGGTGCTGCTGCAGCCTTCGAGTCCCCGTGCTGATTCACATTGCCAAGCAGCAGATGCGCCAGGTTCGGTGATGGCTTGTTCAGATTTTCAAGCAAGAGATCCAGGATGGCGGCACGAATAGAAGGCGGGGCCGTCTCTTGAGCAAACAGCTCGAACGGGGACGAGAGTGTGCGGCTGTCCTGGCGCTTCTGTCTCCTTGCTGCGTACACATTGCCAGCATCTGAACCAGCCTCATCTTGATCATCGGTCTCATTTTCAACCTGATCATTTTCATCGTCGTCATACACGTTGAGCAAGCGGTTCATGTAGCCAATCATGATGTCCGCGCTCGCTCCACTATCGAGAAGCAAGTCCACGAGGTCCGCTCCGCTCATACGAGCACTGATCAGCCGCAAGATTACCGCCGACAGATGCGGGATGTGCGCCGACTTGGAATACTTGATATACTTGACAATGTTCACAAAGTCCGCGCGGTGACGGCACAAAACCGTGTGCATCATTTCCACTTGCAGTCGGTGCGAAAGCTGTCGGTTCAGGTCGATGTTCACGAACTGAACGTCCTTCTCCAGTACCAAGACCACAATTTCAAGGGCGTGCTGCACGCACCGCTCACGTAAAGCAGCAACAGCCGTCGTCTTTGTCAGGTACGTGTCGCTAGGCTTCTTCGACACATCGATGACAAAATTTAGCGAGCCGTGCTTTGCCTCCGTCTCACGCTTGACAATGTCAAGGCAGTAGAAGAATGCGTGCTCGAGGTGCATGTCCGTCGACGTACTCTCCAAACTCTCAACGCCTCCATCTCCCGACAGAATGGACAACACCTTGTTCAGCAGCGGATTGCTCGACAAAAATCGAGCGAGCAGCTGATACGACAAGCTGCCCTCCGTGGTAGATGTGTCCGCATTCCGCAGGATTTTCTTGAAGATGGCGAGAGTCCCGTTCACCAGCGCCCACTTTTCCTCTTCGCGTTCGTACTTCCGCAAATCAAACTTCAGGAACACGTGCTCGAGCAAGAACTCGAAATAAAACTGGATCGCCGCGACACGACCGTCACCTTCGAACGACTTCCACGCGTGAGGGTTCTCGAACAGTTCGTAAAGGAGAGTGACGAAGCCTCTCGTAGCTGGGTACGTCCTGCTCAATGACTCGTAGTGCTCAAGCTCATAGCTGATATCCTGGTTGCCGTAAACAGACGTATCCCCAGTAGTGCGCAGAATCTGCAACGCGTCCACTTGACGCCATACGAATGGTGCAATATCCGGTACCCGCGCGAAAACGGCAAGCGTCTTCATAATGGAACCCTTGAGCGAACTGGGGATGCGGCACTGAAGAAAAGCCACAAACGTCGGAATCGGAGACCAGTCGTGGTTGTGAAAGAAGATGAGCGCCAGCTGAGGGTCCGAGATCACTTCCTGAATGAGCTTCTGAATGGTTTCCAACGCTTCCAACTCCTTGGGGCGAATAAATCTGGGGCCAGGGGTTGCTGCACTGCTCACGCTGTTAAATGTGCTGCCATCAATGCCCACTCCCTGCGTCATACTCCCGGGCATGAGCGGAGAATATCCTGCCGGTTTCTCTGCATCTGTAAGAAGTCGCTGGTACTTCGCCATCACGGCAAAAAACTGGTCCCAGCTCAGCTGCTGTGGGTTCTGCTTGATGTGGTGGAAAGCCAGCTGAGCACACTCCGGTCCACTAGCGGCAGCCGCAACCAACCGCATGTACGCAGTAATACACCCAGGGTTCTTGAACGCCGCATCACGGCATGCGATCAAAAATTCGTAGCAACTTCCACTGTCAGCGCAACTTGAATGCGATTCCGGCTGTCGAAGGTCATCTCCTGCGTTACTGCTAGTGTTGCTTCCATGGAAGTCGAACTCTTCGTTAGTTCCACGCCAAAAGGAGCAGCAGAACGTTGTGTTGCGAGCGCACAACGCCGTCGCAAAATCAATAATATTTTCAAGGCAGTCGCCGGTCCAGGCTGCAACCTCGCCGTCGCTCTCAGATTGCATGGCAGCCAAAGCTGCCTTGTCCGCGACCGTGGGCACGTCAATCATCATCTTGGACGAGTAAGTTCGGCAAAGAAGCTCAAAGTTCCGCTCGTAAATGCTGTACAGCCGCGGGTCACGCTTGCGGTCCGGCAGGTATTTCAGCTGCACCTCGACCAACGTATGAAACACGCGCTCCTCAATTGACTTTTTGACCACGCGCGGTGCAGCTTCCGCCTCAGCGAAAGTAGCAGTGCTGTTGCCATCGTCATTGAGCGCCAGGAATCCCGCCCACGCCAGCATCGCAACGCTTTGGAAGCTCTTCTGTTCCCACTCCTCCTCGAAAAAAATGCGGTGCAGCTCCCTCACCACCGACGCATGCTCTCGCCGACACAACGCACTTCTGATCTCCATGTCCCCTGTTTCGCGATCCAGTTTCCTTGTTTTCTGCAGCAAGACAACGAAAAGCGCCACCTGCACCGCCGTAATGGTCTGCAGCATGCAGGACACCTGTCTCACAGCTCCTTCGGGCGACGTGCCAGCGAGCGAGCCGCCTTCAAATAGCTGCGCGAACGACGAGAGGTTCACAATGTGCGGCGACACCTTAGCCACCACTGTTTTCAGACGTCCGCAGAGCGTTTTCAGCAGCTCGGCGAGTTTCTGCACCTCGCTGGCCAGCATCAGCGTGCTGGACACGATGAACACGAGGCAGTCGGCCACCAGCGTGTGCCAGTAGCTCACGCTCTGCTCCATGCGCGGCACCTGCGCGAGCTGCATGAGCTGCGCGTCGAATGTCGCCGTGAGATTAGGCAGCAACTGCTCCGTCAGCAGCTTATTAGTGAAGGACACAATAAACTGCGCACGCTGCTTGTCCAGTCTGCTCTCAAGACGCAGACGCAGCAGCTCCTTGAGCAGGTGCAGCTTGTATTCCATCTCGGACGTGAGGAAGTAGCGCGCCGCGCTCTGCACCGAGTCGGCGAGTGTGCCGGGCTGCAGTTGGTCGGCGCGTTCCACCCATTCGCGCTGTGTCTGCTCGCTGGCCAGCAGCCAGAACTCGAGACACGTCTTCTCGCTGGCGCGGAACTCGTCGCTGAGCTTGCAGATCTCCTGTTGGATGAGCGGCGAGACGTCCAGGTGCTTGCCGCCCACGCTCACCGTGTTGGCTTGAAGCGCGGTGCGCTCGGCCGCGCTGGGAGGCGCTAAAGCCAGCGGCTGCAGCAGCTCTGGAGCGGCCGCCACCAGCTGTGCCATGAATTGCGGCGCGTCGTCGTCCGTCATGCTCTGCCCCGCGAAGACCAGCAGATCCTGGTGCAGCTGCCGGAAGCGCAGCGCCGGCGCGTCCGCGAGTGACAGGCTCTCGCTCATGCTCACCTTTGAAGTGTTGGCTTGTGGGGGGCGCGAGGATTGGCATTGGCGCGGAAAGCGCTCGTACTTAAGAAGGGACAACCATCACTCTGACTTGTGAAACGTTCCACATGGCGGTCCACACTCTGTCCCAGATGGAATCTGGGTCCATTCCGCACTCGCCTCTTCCACATCCAGATTCAACAAGATAGATACAATGAGGAGGCTGCGCTTCCTGGTGGCGCTGCCAAGTCTCCTGCTGCTCTTCTCGCTGACTTCTCTGTACCATGACCATCTCATGTGTCTTGCGCTGCAGCAGGAGGCCTCCGCGCCTGCTACGACCTTCAGGATCGACAGTAAGACCAAGATCAAGGACATCTTCAAGTGCTCCGGCATCCACTTTATCGGCTCTTTCAACGAGTATTACGTGGCCTGCGAGCTGACGGTGCCCAACCAACAGGAACTCAAGCTGCTAGAGATAGTGGACGTGGCGCTGGACGGTCTGGCGCTGTCCCCGCTACCTGGCGTGCACACAGAGCTGAATTTCCTGCTCAACTCGAGCCTCGCCTTGGTTTCCGTGCGCAACGCGCAGCTGGTAGCCAGCGCCGTCGAGATCCACGCGGCGAACGTGTCTATGGATGATCACTCGGCCGTGAATGTATCAGCCCGGGGGCTCAAGTTTGGACCGGGCTACAACTCGTGGAACGCCATGGGCGGCAGCTACGGAGGCATCGGCGGCGCGTCACTCACGGGAAGTCACTCAAAGTGTGACGACATGCCGCCCAATGATTTCTTCCGAGTGGTAGGAGATGTGTCGGCTGATTCGGCCAATTTTCGAGGATATGGGAGTGGAGGAGGCAACGATGAGAGTCGTGGGGGCGGACGGATCCGACTGGTGGCGGAAGGAAACGTCGAGATTAATGGCTCGCTGCTGGCGAATGGAGGAGATGCGTGCCCTGACTGCTACGATAGTGCTGGTGCTGGAGGGAGTGTTATTGTTGTGACTAAGGAGCGGATTCGTGGCAATGCTACAGTGCAGGCGAATGGCGGTGAACCCAGCATTTTGAAAGGTGATGAATTTCGCGGTGCGGGTGGAGGCGGAGGAGGCGGCGGTGGACGAATTGTCTTTGATTCAAAGAATGCGGAGGAATTAGGCCCGTCGCGTGTTGAAGCTTACGGAGGCGGCTTGAGCTCCGACAAAAATGCAGCAATTGGATGGTGTCAGTTGGGTGGTGATGGAACGATATTGAAATTACAGCACACAACGAAGGAGGATGGCGGGCGTGATGGTAGCAATGAAGATGAGCACCAGGTAAAGGATGACACCAAGACGCTTATTGGCACGTTGCTTGTGAAGGGTGGCCGATTGGCGCACGCTGGGCCTGTCAAGCGTATTCAGATCTACGGCTGCACACCGATATTCGAGCAAACCTCCCGAGGTGCGCGGTTCTTACCCGAGTCGCTTGCGCACATCTTCGTCAGCGGCGGAGCTACAGTGTGCGCATCGATAATTGAGCTGAAGGACAGTATCGCAGGCGTTGAAAGCTCCGTTGTTATCGACTCGGGGTCAGAGCTTAACATTCTTGATCATGAACATATGGTTCGACTGGCAGCTTCGCAGCTCACGATTCAAGGCTACGTGGGTCCTTCTTCTCTGCAGGAACGCGACCTGTTTGGATTGACTCTCATTGGAAGCGACGTGTCATTCTCCAATGCACTCGCTATGGTGCAAGAGCTGCAAGTTGCAGCTCGCGGCGCGTTCTCCATCGACAAATTCTCAGAGATCAAGTTTCGAGCTCAAGTGAAAATTCAAACTAACGCTTCGACCAAGATTGAAGGCTTTCTACAGCCTTTGGGTAAACCGTTCGAGCAAGTCCGAGGCGATGGTATGGGCGGCATTCCCTCGGTTACTGTGGTAAGTAACAAGGACGTCGAGTTTCGCCCGCAAACAGTGGAGATGGGCCAGGTCGAGATGCGCATCAAAGCTAACGGCATGGCCTTTCTTGACATGCCGTTCGACACCCCGTTTCTGCGATTGTCCATTTCGGCTGCAAAGGTGTCTATCGACAACGTTAACAGTGGCCCAGTGTTGGAATGTCAGGAGATCGAGCATCAGGCAGATGCATCCGCCTGCAACCGATTGCGTGAATCGACTGATGACGACGACCAGCCCTATTCTATCAGTATTTTCGCTTCAAACGTGGCCACTCTCGGGAACATTTCTGCAGGGTCTATGATTCTGTGTAGCGGCAAAAACATGACCATCGGTGGTACTATCTCCAGTTCGTGGCTTGGCTGCGGTTCTGGTGTTGGTCCCGGTAAGAGTGAGGTCGCTGGCGAAGCAAGCGGTGGAGCTGGCCATGGTGGAAGAGGCGGAAATGTGTTACCTGGCAGTACTGGCGGTGGCGCAGCCTACGACATTTCAAAGGAACTTCTAATGCGGGAGACGGATACTTGGTTTTCACCTTCTTCTGGTAAGGGGTGGCCTATTTGGCCGGGCAGTGGAGCTGCGAGCGGAGATACACCGAACAAGCTCAGTGGGGGTAGTGGGGGCGGGATCATCTACATCGGGTCGAAGAAGCTCAACGTGACTAAAACTGCATCCATCTCAGCCCAAGGAGGGGTTGGTTCAATGGGTGGAGGCGGCGGATCTGGTGGATCTTTGACACTTTTCGTTGCGGACATTGCAGGCGGGGGTACCATCAATTTGAAAGGAGGAGCAGCGTCGGTGCCTACGCCGCTTTCTGATACTGATGTAGGTGCAAACAAGTCGTCGATTTGGGATCTGGACGTGTTTCCCGGTGACGACGCAGGAAAAATTGGCGGTGGTGGAGGTGGAGGAATTGTACGCATCACTTACTTGGAAACGGCTGATAATTCCAGTGTCGGAAACGGAGAGCAGTTCATCAAGGATGGTGGTCGCATTTCAGTGGACGGGGGCGAGAGCACAGGAGGCGAGAATGGTGGTAGTGGGGTCTTGGTCGGTGGTAACTGCCGCCCAGGGCGTGGCGGTGTCTTCTGCTTGCCATGCCCAGAAGGCAGTCACAGTCCTGGGCGCTTCTCAAAATGTTCACCGTGCGACCCAGGCACGTGTTCAGCCGATCCAGGCGCTGAAAACTGTGATGCATGCTCCATCGGCCACTTTAATCCAGATTTCGGGAAGAAAGAGTGTCAAGCGTGTCCCCTAGGCTCGTTCGGTGCGAAGGTGGGGCTAAAAGAGTGCAAGTTGTGCCCACCAGGCTCCTTCGCAGACTTGACGGGCAGCAGCACATGCTCCTCGTGCCCTATGGGAAGCATAACTACTTCGTCCGGGAACAGTAACTGCACGCTGTGTGGTATCGGACAGACCACCGCAAAAGCTGGTGCGATTGTATGTGCTGCTTGTAAGAATAAGCCCGTCCACTCGGAGTTCAACATGCGCGGGAACTGCTCCTACGCATGCTTCAAGGGCCGTAATGGGCTCGATTGTTTGACCCCATTCGAACGTTTGGTGAAACCCATCGGTGGTCCGATAGGTTTTGTGGTACTCGTGTTTGTTGTTACTGGTCTTATCTTCGGTGCGTGGGGGTTCTTCTCGTATCGCAGTTCAAGATCCGAGTTACATCGCTACAACCAGTACAAGGCACAAAGACTGCGTGATGAGCTGTCTCTGGAGACACTTACACGCACGCTAACCCCTCGACTCACCGACCAGGATCTCAATGCTCACGTTGCTCGTCTGTATCTGTCCGGCGATAACCACCTCAAAAGTGCGTGGCGGTTGAATCCGTACTTCTTACCAGCGAGTCTGCGGGAGATTGTCGAAGAAGGCACATACGCGAATTTTGCGTCAACTTGCAACAAGTTGGTGGAGTGGGATCCAGCAGGTTGGGAAGCATGGCTGTATCGCTTCCTGCTGGTCACCTTGCCTCCTGTCAGTACGCTTTTCATGCGGCGCCGTCAGCTGCATCGCGTGGTGATGCTCTCCAAGTTCATTGTTCACTACGGCGGTCGCTTCTTCCGGGATATGAACTTCCGAGTTCATGGAGCTCAGCTGAAAGTTGGCTTCAGCTCCGATTTTTCGCTTGGTTACTTCGACGTTCTGCTTTCCCAGTCAAGTTCGTCTTCATCCTTAAACTTGGTCGCTATGCAGACTGTCAACTACGAAGACTTGGTGCTTGTGGTTGGAGGGAGCGGATCATTCTTCAGACCATACCACCTCGACACGAACGATATCATCGTGCGGGCCATCCCTTCACGTCTGGAGCTACTCGAACACAACTTTTGGATCGACTTCGTGGCAGACGTCAATCAAAAGCTGCGCGTCTTACCACAGCCTTCGTCCGCCGTTCGGCGTGTGCGCGAAGCTGCCGACGTGGCTCGCGATATTATTGCGTTTGTGGGGGCTTTCAACGCAAACCACATCAAAGATGGCTTCGCCGTGACTTTCGGAACGTTTTCAGTCGGTGAAGCGATAGCAGCCGATTCGAACGAGAGCTGCTTTGAGCCTTTCGAGTTGCAGACTGTAGATACGACGTTTGCATCGTACCCACAGGAAGCTTTCAAGCTTGCCTTCCGGGTTTCCAGGTTGAATGCACCTGAAGCATCGCCAGCAACGCTCGAAGAATCGCGGGCTAGTGGCTCGGATCCTTCGGTCTCGATGGATGCGTCACCGGAAGCTAATGACAATGTGAAGGCGGATACCGATCCTCGATCTGCAGATTTCCGGTACTCCTCTATCAGAATGGAGGCCCTTTTCGCACAACCTCAGCAGCGCTCGCTCGGAAACGATGCGGACGATTCAAGTGACGATAGTGACAACCTACTCAAGAAACCGCCGAAAAATACCCGAGCACAGCGAGCAAGGGCCCTACTGGAGTTTCTGTGCACAAATGACACGGCTAAACGGTGGCTGACGGCGCTTTGGCAGCCCGTGTATCCGCTCTTCCGACTGCGCAACCTGCCGCGTCCTGCGCTTCCTTGGTTACAGCCTTTGACTATGGTTTTGCTGCTGATCGCGGACATGGGCGTTGCCTTCTGGATCATGGTGGAGTACTATTGCGTTCAAATCCGCGACCCGACTGCGCAAGATGCAGGCTGCTCCCGCGTAAGTTCTTGACTGCTTTGTCATCGGGGGATTCAGCGTATCTAACACTTCTTGCTTTTCTTTCCAACAACAGACAGCGCTGTGGTCCGTGTTGGGGGTTTTGCCTGCAGCAATTGTTGGCTCGCCGCTGCTGGGGCTGGTATTCGTCACGAGAAAGAGTCTCTTCTGTGGAAAGCTCTTTGCCGTGTGGAACGCGAGCTCGATCGTGAACCAAGTCGTGGCTTTTATCTGCGGCCTGGCGTTCCTGGCGTACGTCCACGACGAGATCCTTGTCGTGGCCGTTGGCGGGGTGCTTATCAAGTACTTTGAGAAGGAGGTGGCGTTGCGTTGCATCGCGCAATATGCCAGCGAGCGGCCTCTGCGCGGCTGGCGGGGCCTCCACACGACGCGTGACTGGTATGACGCTGCTTACACGCCCTTAGTGCATTATGAAAGCTGAGGCCACTTTATTTGGTGTAGTGGACTGCTTGTCCAAGCTCCCTCGTGGCAGCTCAACTCACATTACCATCGTCGTGAGAACAGCTTCATGTACAAGTACGTGACGATGAAGACCACAACCAGCATCGCCACGAGCCACAGCGACGTCCAGAGTCCGATGCTCGAAGCCAACTGCTCCTTCAGCTTGGTGTTCTCGCGATCAAGCAGCGCCGTGTTGGACTCGGCACTCTGTCCTACGGCGTCCAGGATCTTGACGTCCTCCGTGAGCGACTGGTTGATGGTCTGCGTCCTGTCCTTTAGCTGTTTGGCGAGCGACATCATCTCCGACTGAATGGACTCCTGCTCTTGACGCGCCACCGTCTCGGACGCAGTCGCCTGCGCCCCCGACCGATCCACAAGGCCAAGGCGTTTCCGTATCGCCTTGGTCGACAGCTTCTCTTCCTGTGGAGCAGTCATCTCCAGCATCGACTTGAAGTCATCCGCACTCAACTCGGGCATGACAGGGGTCTCCTTCTTCTCCTCCTCAGTCACTTGACTCTGTGCCTCTTGCTTCTCCGCCGGGGCTTCAGGCTTGTTGCGAGACTGACGTCTCTCTTCCCTCAGCTTCGCAATCTCCGAAGCTCGCGGAATCCGAGGCTTGACATCCTCCTCCTTCTTGAGCGCAGCGATGGCGTCCAGCACTGGGGAGATATCCTTCTCCAGCGGCTTGAGCTCTTCATTGTTGCGGATGAGGTGCTGGTAGTGCAGCGCCAAGTGTAGGTACTAAGTCAAAAGCCACGTGGATTGATACATGGCCACGTCAGCACAAATCGGGGGGGCTTGCTGGGCTGTAGTGTAAGCTGACTACCTGTGTGACGGTGTCGTCGTCTTGTGGCTGCGTCTGGTCGACCTGGGACCGCGCCCAGGCCGCCAAGAAGCGCCGGCAATCTACCGCCTCCGCTGCTGCCGACGTTGATGGCATTTGTTCCGAAATGGACCAAAATTGAATTCTGGACCAGATTTTGCGATACCGTTGTTGAAGTGCACAAACCAAAAGATCAGCTTCAGTCGAGCTTCGACTACCG
>AWVW02033500.1:0-10963 GCA_000500225.2 Phytophthora pinifolia
GCTGCGGACGGTGCGGAGAGCGCGCGCGGCGTGGAGAGACGGAGGAGAAGGTGCTGGCGAGGCGGAGATGGCGAGGATGTGGCCAGGAAGCGGCGCGCTGGCACACGCGACGCAGCATGAAGGATGCGTTCCGGTGGGCACTGCACCGACAGAATGAAGAGTGACGTACGGCTGTGGTGGCGAACGTCAAGTTGATGTGTGATACATCCATATTCACATTCGCGCAACATTCGATCGTGACTGAGGACACTTGAAGCTGACTGCATTATCATAGCCCCCCCCCCCGATCATGGCGCCCCGCTTCGCGTTCCGAGCGAGGTGCGTACGCGCCTAAACTGCCTATACCGCTAGTATGTCTGACTGAGTATTTTATTGACTGCAGCAAGTTCCGCAACGTGGAGTGCAAGCTGCTGCCGCGCGAGCAGAGCTTCGACCAGCTTCAGGTCTCCGCTGACGGGAACGTGCTGGCCGCCTCTAGCAGCAGCTTCGCCTTCGCCCACCAGATGGACGGGGGCGGCGCCATTCAGGTCAAGTCTTTGGCTCAGACGGGGAAGCAGGCGGCCGGAACTCCGCCGCTGGTTCGTGCGCATCCGACGGGACGCGTCACGGCGCTGAGCTTCTCGCCCTTCCACGAGGATCTGCTGCTCTCGGCGGGGGATTCCAGCGCCACGGTGAAGCTCTGGCAGCTGCCAGCCAATGGGATCTTGACGGAGGACCTGGTGACGCCCTTAACGTCGTTCCCGCAGGACGCGCCGGGCCTCGTGGGCGGAATCCTGCCGCATCCGTCGGCAGAGTCGGTCGTCGCTACCTACTCACGTCCAGGGCCGCTGAGGGTCTACGACTTGCATGCGGAGCAGCTGAGCTTTGAGTTGAGTGTGGACGGCGCCGTGAGCTCCGCAGCCTGGAACTGGGACGGCAGTGCGATGGTGACAGCGACGCAGGACCAGGCCGTGCGGATGCTGGACCCGAGAGTGAACGAGGCGAGCGCGCCGGTGATTGAAGCTGCTCATACCGGAAAGAGACACTTGAGTGTCGTCTGGTGCGGACGCACGCAGCACTTCGTGACCTGCGGAAGCGACCGGATGCAGGAGAGGGAAGTCAAGTTGTGGGACCCGCGGAGCTTGGCCAAGTGCGTGCACCGCGAACGTCTGGACGCCGGCGGCGTGGGGCAATTGTTCCCTTTGTACGATGCCGACTTGGATCTGCTCTATGTGCTGGGCAAAGGAGACCGCAGCTCCAGGCTGTTCGAGGTAGACTTGACGCGAGCGCCGTATGTGCACGCACTGGATCACAGCGCGCTGGGCAGCATGACGCTTGCAGCAACGATGCTGCCCAAGGCGGCCTGTGACACCAACGCGTGCGAAGTGGCGCGTGTACTGAATCTCAGCGCGAGTGGCAGCAGTGTCGGGGGAAGCTGCGAGGTGCTGAGCTACCGGGTGCCTCGTAAGGAGGCAACTCACACGTTCCAGAGCGACTTGTACCCTGATACGCTGGCGACAGAAGCCGCGATGACGTCTGACGAGTATCGGCAAGGACGCAACACCGAGCCCAAGGTGCAGACTGTGACGCCAACCGTCAAAGGCGCGGAGGACACGAGCGGGAGTGTGTTCGGACGACCTGCGGCACCTGCGCATGGCGGGGCTGCCACTAATGGATGGCAGAGTTCAGGCTGGGGCCAAACGCTGTCGTCGACGGCATCGTCCAGTGCTCCGTCAAAAGCTGCTTCTGGTATCAAGACGGGGTGGGGATCAAGCACGAGAAAGTGGAATGAACCGGAGCCCCAGGCTCGGACGGCTCCGACTCCGCCGGTGCAATGGAATTCCTCTGCCAACATGGCCGTTGCTTCCAATACTACCACGACGCCCACAGCCCCTCCTGGTACTCCGATCGAAGCATCAACGGTGAAGACCGACGAATCTCGTGTCACTGCCCCAAGCGCGACGGCGCCGGATGCAGCATCAGAAGGAGCGACGAGCGCAGACGTGGTCGCGCTTTCCGACAAGGCGCAGCGTCTCGGGGCGAAATACGGGCACAAACTCAAGTATCTGCAGGGCAAAGAGGCCCCGCGCAACGACGTTTTTCACCTTGGCGACAAGCGCGTCGCGTTCTCGACGCAGGCGTCCCCTGTCATCGCCGCGAACGCCACGTTTTGGGCCGCTCCAATCACTGGGGCCGGTGGACCTGTGCTGGTGGAGACACTTGCCGCGACTGGCAAGGCGCAACATGGTGCGGCTCCGGTGATTAACGGGCAGAAGGCTGAAGTGTCGGCACTCGCGTTCAACCCGTTTGACGATCACGTGCTGGCGACAGGCTCAGCCGATTCGACCATCCGGCTTTGGTCTCTAGGCGCGGACGCCGGCGCTGGGTCGGTCCACGTCCCAAGCGAGCCTTCACTAACGCTCTCGGGGCACACGAAGGGCCTTCGAGCTCTCCAGTTTAACCCAGCGGCGGCTGATGTGCTTTGCTCATCAAGCCACGATCTTTCGTTGCGCTTCTGGGACGTTGAAGCGGGCCACGAAAAGTTGTGCTTGGATGGCAAGCTGGACGATATCACGTGGAACATGGCGTTCAGCAACGACGGCTCTCTGCTGGCCACTGCAAGCCGCGCCAAGATCGTGCAAGTGTTTGATCCCCGTCAGTCAGAGCACGCGTTGACCGCCATGGGCTGCGGCCACGAGAGCAGCAAGCCGCAGTTTGTGACGTGGGCAGACGCCACGCGTCTGCTGACAGTCGGCGTGAACGTCCGCAACGAAACCCAAGTGAGCTTCTGGGACTCGCGCAACTTGCTCGAGCCTCTCGGAGAGCCGGTGGTCGTGGACCCGGCGGCGAGTGCAGCTAGCACCACCACGCCGCTCCCCCTTTACGACGCGAGCTCGCACCTGCTTTTCCTTGTGGGGACAGGCAGCCGTCACATTTGGAGCTACGAAGTCGACCCGGTGGCTGCCACCGTGCAGCCAAACCTACCGTTCATGCTGGCCGGTACCGACACGATCGGAGGTGTTGCTCTCCTTCCAAAGACCATCTGCGACGTTCGCGAGGTGGAACTGGCGCGGCTGCTGGTGGCGACGCCGAATGTTGTCGAGCGGGTGTCGTTCTCCCTTCCACGAGCTCAGAAGCTCAAGGAGTTCTTCCAAGACGACGTGTACGGGCTAGTCCCCAAACGGCAGCCGTCACTCACAGCAACTCGATGGTTCGCAGACGAGTCTGCGGCTCCAGAATACGAATCTCTTCGGCCTGATGGTACGGAGATGATCCGTGTTGTATCAACAAACGTGCTGACACTGATCCTCTTCCTTCTGCCTCGCAGGTATGTTGCCGCTCTCTGAGAAGCCCAAGGACGCCGCACCTGTACGCCCCAAGACGCTGGATTTCCAGGCTCGCAGACGCGAAGAGGAGGAGAAAGAGCGCCAGAAAGCGGCGCAGTTTGCCCGACTTAGTGTAAGTGAGCGGAGTCTCGGGGAAGTGTGTGATACCGGACTGACCTGTGCGTTGCCGTGGTAAACAACTGCAGACGCTTGCCGCACAGCCGTCGCTGCACTCCATTCACCACACTGGCGTCAACCCGCTAGCGCCTCCACCGCCCCAAGACGACAGCGACGACGACTGGGACGACTGAGCAGCGTGAGTCCTCGCAATGTGCATACCGACGCAAGGGCCACTTACATGCCCACAGGTCCAGCAATTTTGATTATACTTTACAGCCCCCGGGCGCCTCGTTGCTTGTCTCAATCCCGGCCCCTCCGCAATAGATAACTTGACATGGTTAACGTGCCCAGCTTGAAGCAGCCCCACTCCGTCCACACCGACACTAAAACCGACGAACTCGACTCCACGCCGTACTACCGCACGAAACTCGCGTGAAGTCGCCGGCATACACGCGTGAAGTACTTCGGTTCCTGCCTCGACACCAACTCGATCTCGTTCATAACGTCCTCGGTCGAAATCTGCAAGGGAGGAAGAGCGCATTAGCGTCTTGAAAACACGACATGACAGTACAACCAAGGCGTGGACAAACCTTTCCGTGCGGCACTTGCACTTCCGTCTGGTAGTCTGTATACGGGAACACGGGGAGGAGTGAGAAGCCCACGCTGAATCGAGCGCCCTCAGCGTTCAGGTGCGCTGCTGTTGAGGGGAACTTGAGGAAGTCAACCCAGAGCGTGCTGTCTTCCTCGTTGAAGCGCATCGCGAAGTGTGTCGACAGCTCGCGCAGTTCCCTCAGTAACCGGAAGGAGCGCGTGATAAAGTGCTCCAGCACCTGCAGCTTGGAGGAAACGCGTCCGTCGTTGCCATCCCCCAGCTCGGATTCTTCCGCGATGCGCGAGATGTAGTGAGGATCCAGCAGCAGCCGCTGCAGCACAAGCACCGCGTCGCCGTCATGGGGAAGGTAGACGTTCCGCTGAGTGCGCTTGAGAGACTCGTTCGTCTTGATCGACGTTGATGCCCCGCCCGTTGAAGAGGACCCCAGATGGACATCCACGCAGATCTCCACGCGGAACAAAACGTCTTCAAAGCGAGCGCTCAGTCCAAGCAGCGACGCCGTCGCCTCGCGAATCTTCCAGACGCTCATGCTCTCCTGGATCGCGAGCATCTCCTCCGTCACCAAGACCTCTTGCTCAAAGAGTGTCGCGGCCGCTGAAGTCACGGGCTCGAGCTCCGCTGCTCGCCCCTCGAGAACCTTCAAGCGACTCTGTAGTACGGATTCCTCCAGTGACAGTGACGAGCACTCCTTCTCCAGCTCCTTCACTGCGGCCACGTACTCGTCATGCGCGCCCTGCTGCTCCTCAATGGCATCCAACAGGAGCCCCATTTGCTCTTCACGATCAATCATTTCCCTGATGGCAGCCAGTTCCTTCTGGCGCTTCAGCGCGTCCGTAGAGCCGCTCGTTTGCAGCGTCTTCACGTCGTTCGCCAACGCACTCGCACCCTGCGTCAAGCTGCCAGTCAACTCCTTCTCGATCTGCGCCTGCAGCTGGCACCAGCCGCTACGAGCAACCATAGCCTCAGTCGCATACAGCTCTTGAATCGCGTCACGTCCGGCATCATCCAAGTTCTCCGGACTGAAGAGAGCGGGGGCCTTAAGATGCAGCAAGGACGACAACTCGTCCGTCAAACCGGTTGACCAAGCCGCCATGTCTTGTGCATGACGCTCCACCACTTCCGAGCAAGTCTCGTATGCACACGCCAGCTTCACATCCTTGGACGTCTTGCTAACGGAAGCCTCGGCCTCTTGTCCAAAGAATTCGTCATCTTCTTCCACCACTGCCCTGCTTTCGGATAGAGTCACCGAAGAAAGGAGCTCTTCCATCGTGATCAACGCGACGGAAGGAGCTTCGGGCACCGCAGGAGCCTCGGTGGGCTCATCACCGGTGCTTACTCGGTCAAAACTTGACTTGAGGTTCACCTTGAGCGATTCTCGCCGGGCAGCATACTCTGGGTCGCTTTCGTAGCCCGAGTCAAGGCTCATCATACTGTGACCACGAGAGGACGCCATGGTTTCGTCCTCCTCCTGGGTCGGGTCAAGTATCGTGTCGTGGTCGTTCAATCTGCGGAATACATCAGCACTTGGGTGGCCCTGACTGGACGGCACGTCCGCAACTTCGTTGGCCAAGTCGCCCAACGATCCGGGAAGGTCCTGCAGATCTAGTTCCGGAGCCGACTTCGTGAGCTCATACACTGACGACTCAGCTAGCAGATGCCCCAAACTGAACTCTGCAGTATCCTCGTCGCGCGGCACACTGGCAGGTGGTGCGATCGACTGTCTCCCTGAAGATTCGACGTCGTGTCCTAGTACAATAGAGTAGTCGCCCGTGATCTCCATGTCCTCTCCAGCATCCGACGATGCCGACGAATCTGCGTACGGCATTCGGCTTGTCTCGAGCACATTCGCGGCGCTCAAGAAGGAATTACTTCGTGCCGCAGAAGGAGACTGGGCGCTGGCCAGTTGCTTCTCAGCTGCAAACGCCGTCGTCGTCGTTGATGCGGGCTTTGCTGAGGTGGGCCGAGTAACGCTGATAGTCTGGCGTCTGCGTCGTCTCGCCTCCGTCTGCGCATCCAAAGGACTATAGCCCCTCAGACTCTGCCGGCGACGGCTTTTGTCGGTCGACTTTGGCACCACAAGGCTGTTACGCCGCGACTGGAGCAGGTCAAACCCAGATTTCTTGTGCTGCGTGGCCTTCCGGGGACTGACCTTCTTCGGCTCCTCCTCGTCTAGTGAGTCCGCCTCGTCAAGAATGGACGAGTTCAATGACGTCTCGGCGTCATCCGGCTCTTCCTCGAACGACACAGGCGGCTCCAACGGAAAGAGTCGAGACGCAACCTTGGCCAGCATGGGCGTCATGGACGTCGATGGGGAACCGTGGTTGAACTCGGCGCCCTGTGACGGACCGAAGTTGACCGATTTGCTCGGGGTTGTTTGGCCAGCACCTTCTGCTGCATCTCTCCGTGCCTTTCGCGCGCTCAAAATGCCCTTCAGTGGAGTCCTGATGCGAGGAGGTGGCGAGAGCAGCGACGGCTTCGGGATACGCGACGGTGGCAGCTCGTCCGGAGCTTTCTGCTTGTTAACAGCAGTGCTTTTCTGGCCGTTTGAAGAAGGCAACGGCGAGCTTGCCTTTGCGTCGGCACGCACAGGGGAGTCGACCTCCATGGACTCCATGCTTTCGTCCTCGTTACTGCCGCCGTTCGATCGTGCTCGCTTTTCAGGACTCCCATCGCGTGCCTCCGAATCATTCGCACGCTTCCGCGACGCTTCTTCTCTCCGTTCGCGAGCTGATCCCTTGGCTCCAGCCGAAGGAGACGCCAGAACGCTCGTCAGCTCCAGCAATCCACTGTCGTCCATCGTTTGCCGACGCCCACCCACTTCCTCTTGCGGCCTATCATTAAGCACGAGCAACGCGTCACTTGGGTCGAGAGTTGTTCGTTTCTTGGAGCTGCTCTTGGTCAGAGTTGGCGACTTCCTGCCCTTCGATTGTTTCGCCGGAGAAGGTGACTTCCTGCTTCCAGACTCTTTAGTCGGGGAAGGCGTCTTCCTGCTTCCGGCCTCTTTCGCGGGCGACGGCGACTTCCTGCCCTTCGACTCCTTCACCGGAGACGGTGATTTGCTGATCTTTGACCGAGTCGGCGACTTCCTCCTCTTGGTTTCCTTCGCTGGCGACGGGGTCTTCTTGCTCTTTGCCTGAGCTGCTGGCGTCGGCGACTTGGACTTGGTCGTCACCTGCTCGTCCTGCTGCTCGTCGCTGTCCGAGTCGACGTCCACCTCCAGCGCCGAGCTGCTCAGTGTCCTCGACTCTAGCTGCAGTGTTGCCACCACGAATGCCGCCTCGGTGGGGTCCAGCGTCGGGCGTCTCACCGCGTCCTGCTCCAGCAAGTTGGGCGCGAACATGGCGTCCGTGAAGCTGTCACTAGAAGTGCCCATGGACGCGCTCGTCCTGCGCGCGTCCGCCTGCTTGGTGGCCGACCTGGGCCGCTTGCTGGCCGACGTTGTCTGGGACCGCGTGGACCTGGCCGGCGAGTTCTGCAGCTGCTGGTCCAGTGTCGTTCTCCTGGCACCAAGGGGGCTCTGCGGCTGATCGGAAGCATTCAGGCTGTCCTGTACTTTGGCAGGGCTGCTCTCGCTCTTCTGCTGGAGGGCATCATCCCCCTCCTGTGCGGCAGCTTGCACCACGGTCTTGAGGACCCTGGGGCTCACTGTGTCGCGTCTGGAGACGGGGGCGTCCGCCTCCAGCAACAGCGCGACGTTGACGGGCGACAGCGTGCGGCGTCTGCGCTCCTCGGATGACGACGGCTCTTCATCTTCGGTCTTGTGCTCCTGGCCGGGGCTGGCGGGCTCCTTCTGGGCGGACGAGGCCTCGGGCGTCGTGTGCGCGGCCTCGTCCTCTTCGTCCTCCGTCTCGTCGTCCGGCTGGGACTCAGGGGCGGCCAGTTCGCCCAGTATTTCGCGCTGTAGCTGGCGCGTGATGGTCTCGCGCCGGCGCACGGTGGGCTTGAGCGCGTACGGCGCCTCGTCCCCGTCGTCCATGTAGGGGGGGTCGCTCGCTGTCTCCTCTTGTGAGTGGCTAAACCCTATCATTGATCGCCGCAACACGTATGAACTGGGGTTTGCGTATGAATGACTCCACGTTATTCGAAACCGTTTTGGCGGGAAAAGCCCGATAGATATGGAAGTTTGTATGTTTGAACCCCAAACCGTATGAAACGATGGATACCCTAACTGGTGTGCACAACATCAACTATGTGAACAATGTCTGTCTGCCGAAAGCACTGGCTGTGCTTGGATGTCACTTGCGTCGGCAGACTCGAAACGACATCGAGGCACTCACCCAGCAACAGGACAGAGGATGACGGGCATGAGCATGAGCGACGCCAAGGCACAGCGCAAGGCTGAGAAGAAGGCCAAGAAGGCCGCACGCAAGGCCGCCGCCGCTGCTGGCGCTGTGGAAGCCCCGGCAGTGGAGGAACAGGAGCAGGTCGCCAAGAAGGACAAGAAGCACAAGAAGCACAAACGTGACGAGGCGTTGGACGAGAGCAACGAGAAGCCCTCGAAGAAGCAGCACAAGAAGCACAAGAAGCACAGCAAGGACGAGGATCGTACCACGGACTTCTCCAATGGCCCGTACCAGCAGCCGGCGGCCAACGACGGCAGCTTCAAGAAGAGCTTCTACACGGAGGGCAAGGACACGGCCAAGATGACGGACGAGGAGGTCGCGGCCTTCCACGAGGCCAACCAGATGATCCTCAGCGGCAACCACTGCCTCTACCGCCCCGTGCTGAGCTTCGCCGACGTCACGTTCGAGTCCAAGTTCATGAAGACCACCAAGGGCTTCGACAAGCCCACGCCCATCCAGAGCCAGTGCTGGCCCATTCTCGCTTCAGGCCGTGACATCATTGGTATCGCCGAGACGGGGTCGGGCAAGACACTGGCGTTCGCCATCCCCGGCCTCATCCACATCGCCGCGCAGCCCGACGTGTCGCCCAAGTTCCCGGGCCCGCGCATGCTGGTTGTGGCGCCCACGCGCGAGCTGGCGATGCAGAGCTCGGCAGTGATCTCGGAGGCCGGCAAGAAGTGCGGCCTCCGGAGCATCTGCATCTACGGCGGCGTGCCCAAGTACACGCAGAAGAAGGCGCTGCGCGACGGTGTGCACGTGGTGGTGGCTACGCCCGGCCGCCTCAAGGACCTGGTGGAGGAGGGCGCGTGCAACATGGCCAAGGTGACGTATGTCGTGCTGGACGAGGCCGACCGCATGCTGGACGAGGGCTTCGAGAAGGATATCCGCTCGATCATTGGCAGCACGCACCCGGAGCGCCAGATCGCCATGTTCAGCGCGACGTGGCCGCAGTCGATCCAGAAGCTCGCGCACGAGTTCCTCACCGACCCCGTCAAGGTCACCATCGGGTCGGACGAGCTCGCCGCCAGCCACAACATCACGCAGATCGTCGAGGTCATCGACGACCGAGCACGCGATGCGCGCGCGCACGCGCTGCTGCAGAAGTATCACTCGAGCCGCAAGAACCGCATCCTGCTGTTCGTGCTGTACAAGAAGGAGGCCGACCGCGTCGAGCGCATGCTGCACCAGCGCGGCTGGCACTGCGTGGCCATCCACGGCGACCGCACCCAGCAGCAGCGTACCGAGGCCGTGGAGCAGTTCAAGTCTGGCCAGGTGCCGCTCTTGATCGCCACGGATGTCGCCGCCCGTGGTCTCGACATCCCGGACGTCGAGTACGTGCTCAACTACTCGTTCCCGCTGACGATCGAGGACTACGTTCACCGTATCGGCCGGACGGGCCGCGGCGGGAAGACGGGCATTGCGCACACGTTCTTCACCGCCAACGACAAGCCGCGCGCCGGCGAGCTCGTCAACCTGCTGCGCGATGGCAACCAGGAGGTACCAAACGACCTGACCAAGTTCGGGACGCACGTCAAGAAGAAAGAGCACAAGATGTACGGCGCGTTCGCCAAGAACATCGACGTCACCAAGAAGGCCACCAAGATCACCTTCGACAGCGACGACGAGTAAGCTGGACGCACCGACCGACAGGACGTTGATAGGATAGGTACCGACGTGGAGTGGGGGGGCCAGTTCACTGTAGATTGCTTTGATTCGCTTGCGCTGCCGTGCTGAACGCGCGCTGGTGCCCTTTTAAATACATGGTGTTGCACAGTACTCCCGGGCGCTCGCTTGGCGATCGGCTATTCCTCGTCGCTGCTGCTGGAGTAGTCCTGGAGCAGCAGCGCCGCCGCCGCCGACTTGGATGTAGTCGTCAACGAGTCTCTCGTCTCGCTGGCAGCCTTCGGCTTCGCGTCCTGCGCAGGGGGTTGGCTCTTCTGGGGCGACTTTTTCGTCTTCTTGGCCTTCGTCGCTCTCCCCGCCGGCGTCGCTTGTCGCTTCTTGGCTTTGATCACCACCACTGCCTTCTCCTTCTTGTCAGGAGTCCGCCGCGCCGCAACCACTGGAATCTCGGGCACTGGAGCCTTGTGCGACTGCACTTTGAGGGCGTTCGAGCGGAAGGCCTGCAGCGCTGCGTGTCGTGAGTTCACCACCACAAAACCAGCCACAGACCGCCGACGAACTTACCGGCCTCGCGACCCAGTTGCTCCCTGCTCATGGCCTGCTGCTCCAGCTGCGTCTGCTCCAGCAAGTACATGCGGTCCGACGGGTCTAGCAGCCCACGGCCGCCGCCCAGCACCGCTCCCTCCTGCTTGGCCACCTGCTGCCGTTCTTCCTCCGTGGACGTAGCTACCACTGTGAAATCCGTGCGCTTGGACGCGTTACCCCCAGTCATGGCCGCCCTCCGCAGCGCATCGGAGTTCTGGTTAGCTGGGTGCCACGACGGGACGTCCATTGCGGTCAACTCAAAGCTCAAAATCCAATGATATCAACCCAAATCACTTTTGCAGGGTACTATAGGATTTACAAGGTCTGGATAGACCAATTTGTATCGAGTCAGGTGAAACGACACCTAGCGAGTA
>AWVW02033513.1:0-13006 GCA_000500225.2 Phytophthora pinifolia
CTCACGATTGCAACGTGAGTGTGACCGCAGAGTCGTTTGGAGAACGTATCTCGAATGACGCGGAATGAGCACCACTGTCAACTTTTTTTTTTTGCACCCCAGCGGAAGTGCGCTGCATCACAAGCCGGGGAGGATGAGTGCGATGCCATTGCCACGTGATCGAGAGCATTTTGGAACAGACACCCGTGAACGGACGCACCGCGCTGAAAGCTCGTTCCGAGATGAAGCGCATGCTAGCGTTGGCTCGGCTCGCAGGTTTGGTGGGCCTCTATAGCCTCGATCTGGTGGACTTGTACAGCAAAGTTGCGTGGCTTGGGCCGTCCGCGTCCTTCTCATTCCAGGTGGTGCAGCAGCAGAGCTTCGCGCACGAACCGCTTCGAAGGCCGGCGTTCCTGGCTGGAAACGTGACCATACCGGAGACTGTCTTGGGTGCGGAGCTACTTCGAGCCTCCGGGTGGACTTCGTTCTATGGAAATTGCCGAGATCTGTACGCGGTGAACGACGGAGAGCGCTTGGACATTGTCAAGGCCGTCGACTGCGACCTCGGAGCTCCTTTCGCGACAGAACGGCATGTTGCGCGCGAGCTGGTGCTCTCGGCTAGTCTGCGCGTTGACTCCGTCGCCTGGGCGAGTTGTCAACTGCTTTTCTATCATCACCGCCCGCCGATCTGCCAGGAGAACCTCGTCACGCGGTTCTCTCAACGATATCGCCTAAGCGAAGACGAGGTGGAGCACGACAAAATGGCTCCGATGAACTCGATGGCAGAGGCCGAACTCTTGCGAATGCTGAAGCTCCTCAGTCGCAGCCATCCGCTGTCGGGTGTGGTCTGCGCGCAAGGGTTTGAGTCCACCGCCGGTCCTGGCCACTACAGTCCTACGGTTTTTATTTGCGGGAGCCCCAACGTCTTCGAGAGTGCGATCGTTGGAACCTACGCGACTTCCTTTGCCGAGATTCACTCGAACCTGGAGTGGCTAGCAGTCGACAAGCTCAACGTCATGGGCTTTGAGCTTGTGTCGCGGCAAAATGCTCGCTCGCAGTTCCTGCTTCGTGCAAAGGACGGAGAGCTCGTCGTCGTGGAGGAAATCGCAGCAAACTTTTCAACTTTTGGGCACATTTACGTGGCTGTGGTCATCGCGGACGTCGTTCTGTTGATTGCCCATGTGCGCGCTATGTTCGATACGTCTCGAATATTTGGCTGGAGTCGACTTCTCGGCTTCGAAGCAGACGATGATGACAGGTTCGGTAACACAAGCTGGCTACTGCTCTATCGCTCGCTGTACCGCAGCGGCACCATCGCCGCGCTTACGACCTTCTCTGCTGTGTTCTCCTGGTGTGTGAATTCTCCATACGCGTTGATGTGGTGCTCTGGCGCCGAAGGACGAGTCTTCGCTGTTTTCGCTGCTATGCGCATCTGGATGCTTGTAATATGCTTGGTGAACCTGCTTTGGGGGTTGTTCGCCAGGCTAGGTGAGGCACGAGCGTACCACTTAGTGAAACGAACCTACGTGACTCCACTCGAAGTGCTTGCCTTGTCGACGTTCGTGGTCATCTTGGAGGCAAACAAGCTTTTCGACGTGAGCGAGGCGAGACGCCAGCTTGATGGCCAGCAATCTGTCGATGACTCCGCTTTCCCCGGGCATTTGGCAATTGCCAACTCCTACAGTGAGGATCTAGACGGGTTTGCTACCACGCCGCATCATTTGCTGCAAGTAGTGTTCACTCCACTTACAGTCGTTGTCGTCGAGTGCTTCGTACTGATTGCAGTGCTGCTCATCGTGAAAGCTGCGTACCTGAAAAAACAAATGCTACTGCACGACCGAGACAGCACAAGCTCGACCGCAGTGGGGCACTTGGACAACGCGGATGAAGTTTTTTCGGTCGATCAGATAGCGGACAGTCACTTCACGACGGCACCCCTGATAACTCGTCACCGAGCCAAGCTGTACCATCGTCTACCGCTGGAAGAACTTCTACTCACTCCAGCTCGGGCGAATAGCCTGGTGCGTACCAGTTTCGAGATTGACGAGGTGGAGAAGGATGGCCTCACGTACATGTTGCCGCATGCGTACCACGAGTCTGGTGTTGTTGTCACCGATGCTGGGCTCCTCCGATCTCGACGCGGATTCTCCAATGTGCTTCATCGCCGGCTTGACGTTGAGAGCTTTTTCGCTCCAACAGAAGACACAGCGTCAGTTCTGCCGTCACCTTCAAAGCGCCAACGAGTCGATGACAGTCAGGCTATTGGCAGGGCCAGGTTCGCGTTGAACAACGTGCCATCTCCAGCTGACGCAGTGGTTACAACACAGGGCAGTCCGTCCCCTCCACGGGTTCGATCGGAGATGAGGATGGCTCTAATGTCGCGATCCATGCGCCGACGCAAGAGCATGGAGAACCTGCTCGACAGCTCAGCGCCCACATTTTAACACATCAACGACAATGGTAGCCGCCAGACCACCTGGGTCTTCAATTTCTTGATAAAGTACGCAGAATACTTGTTAGCGTAATCACGGATACTTAACAGAGCACTTTCATTTGCTGGCGCTGACGCTGGCGCACACTCATCAACATCTCCGCTCCAGCGCACGCTGCAAGTCGAAGCAGCAGCAGCAACGCCAGGACCAGCGCCGATCATGAGCGTGGGCGACTCCAAGTCACTGAGCGAGGCAGCTCCACTGCTGCCGACGACGCTCACGGACCCCGTGACCGCCAAGTCGGACGCTGAGCCGGGCCACCACGCGCTGCTTGGCGTGTCGTGCGTGGCGCTGGCGTCGCTGTGCTTCAGTTTCATGTCCACCTTCATCAAGTACATGACCTTCACCTTCTCGTCCATGGAGGCCACGTTCTGGCGCTCGGTCGGCGTGCTCGTGTGCAACTACGTGAGTTCCTGAAGCTTTGGCGGCAGTTTGAACGGCCGGACAAACTGACTCTGTGGTTGTTGATTGAGTAGCTCGTGGTGAAAGTATCGGGGATCAGTCTCTACGTCGAGCCCCAGTACCGGAAGATGCTGCTGTATCGCTGCATCGCGGGCTTTGCCTGCATGGGCTTCTCTTTCTATGCGATGTCCCAGATGGTGCTGGCCGACGCATCGAGCCTCGTTTTCGTCAGCCCCGTTCTCACCTTCTTCTTTGTACGTTTGCCGCTACATTGACAGCTTGACGAGGCATTGGTTTCGATGCTGATTGATATGGTGCCGTTCTGGTGTGATCATGAAGGGTGCTTTCTTCTTGAACGAGAAGATCGACCCTGCGAGTCTGCTGTGTGCCATCACAGCATTTGGTGGGTTGATTTGTGTTGTTCGTCCGGAGTTCTTGTTCGGAAACAATCACCCTACGGCTGCGACGGACGGCTCGTGGGTAGCAATTTGCTCGGCACTGCTGGGCGCAGTGAGCCAGGTTTTCGTGTTCCTGACCGTACGCCAGCTGCAAGGACTGAATGTGTTCGTGATCGTCCACTACTTCGCGGTGGCCAGCGTCATTCTGACGATGCTGTGGCTCGCGCTGATTCAACAGGTGCTGCCTATTTGGAGATGCGTGGTTGTTGCGTGCTGGGAGTGCTTACGCCTTTATTACTTTCGTTGCACCAGTCGTTCTACATCCCGTCGACGTTCCTGCTTTGGAGAGCCATTCTCGGCACTGGCATCGCCACATTTGGCGGTCAAATGTTCCTTACGAGGGGTTTCCAGTTGGAGAAGGCAGGTGTCGCGTCGGTCATGCGCTACCTCGACGTGGTCTTCGTCTTTATCTGGGATTCGATCATCTTAGGCGAGCACATCAACCACTGGAGTATTGTTGGCGCGTCCATCATCCTTACCTGCGCAGTGGGGATCGCCGCGAGAAAGATCCAGCTGACGATGCGAGACTAGGTCTTAGACAAGTTTTGAAGATGCATACATATGTACTTCAGTTAAGTACGTCCTTTTCATGGAGCTGAATTAAACTCGCTTTCGTGACTTCATTCCTAATAGATCACCTCTCCTCAAAACGAGCCAGCTTGTAAGCTCCATGTTCTTTATCATTCCCGCCAGAAGAAATTATTCGTGCTGCAGTCGCCGAAGCGCATCGCTGAACAGGTCGTACCTGATTGGCCACGAGCACCAGCTGGTCGCGCCCACCAGACACTCATCAAAAGTTTCCCAGCTTTCGCTTTCGCGTTAGCTCTTCGCAGCCTTCACCTCCAGCTTTACATCCAGCCAGCGCCATGTCCATCGGAGCCGATAACGATAACCACCAGCCGCTGCTGCCTACCAAGTCGGCTGACGGCAAGTTGGAAAAGCGGCCGCACAAGCTGCTCGGCATCGCCTGCGTGGCGCTCTCGGCCGTGTGCTTCAGCCTCATGTCCACCATGATCAAGTTCGACACGTACACCATGACGTCCATTGAGGCCATCTTCTGGCGCTCCGTCGTCGCCATTACGCTCAACTACGTACGTCGTGCATAGGTTTGTTGCAAATATGTGGTGACGACGAGCTTAACTCACTTGTTGTTGCTTGTGGTTTGTCGATTGCTGTCTCGTGTCTGTATTTGCAATGTAGGCGTGCATCTGGTACAGTGGCAGGACTGTGTACGTGGCGCCGAAAGACCGCATGATGCTGTTTTACCGCTGCCTGGCGGGATTCTCCTCCATCTCGTTCGCCTTTTATGCAGTCTCGCAAATGGTGCTGGCAGACGCAAGTTGTTTGATATTTACATCGCCTATCATAACCTTCATATTGGTGGGTAGAGGGCTTTTGAACATTGCATATCGAGTTTAGTGGCTTGACTGACCACTCCTCTGGACTTCCGTGCTGATAGGGAGCCTGCTTGCTTCACGAGCACGTCGACATTCCTAGCTTCGCGTGTGCTTTGCTTTCCTTCAGTGGCCTGATTTGTGTCGTTCGCCCGGGCTTCATCTTCGGATACAATCACTCGACGGCGCAAACGGATGGCTCATGGATTGCGATCGGATCGGCTCTGATTGGTGCTATCGGCCAGGCACTCGTTTTCATTTCCGTGCGGAAGCTGAAGGGCATCGATTTCATGGTCATCGTCCACTACTTCATGCTGTTCAGCCTGATCGGTTCGCTTGCGTACATGTCGCTGGTGCAGCGGGTACGTTTCCTCCAGTTCTTTATTATTTGAACTCGAGTTGGTATTATTGACTCTCTTTCGCCTCCAGGTATTCGTCATGCCTTCGACCCTTAAAGTGTGGTTGGCTGTCATCAGCAGCGGCGTTTTCACGTTTCTTGGCCAGCTGCTGCTGACCAAGGGGTTCCAGCTCGAGAAGGCAGGCATCGCCTCGGTGATGCGCTACTTGGATGTGGTGTGCGTTTTCATCTGGGACTTCCTGCTGCTTGGTGAGAAGATCAACTACTGGAGTATCGTCGGCGCCGCCATCATCTGCTCCTGTGCCACCGTGATCGCGCTTCGCAAGGCCCACACCAGTTAGACGAGAGGCTTTGCATGCTTGCCAACGAGATCTTTTGGATATTGCTCATGGTTGCTTGCATTGGCAGGACAGTTAATGCAATCGCATCCTCATAAACCACTTTTCAAGTCTCGCGTGGTCTGGTACTTACGCTACGTTAACGATCTCGTGAGACGATGTCAACACGGCACAAACGGTGGGCGCGTCTTGTCGTTTCCTAGGCCGTCACTTCCACTTGGAAGCAGCTCGTGTACGCGGCGCCACCGTAAATTCCGCTGGAAGTCGGGATCGAAGTGTTGGTGTCGGCATCGTAGAACTTCCAGTACCAGACGAGGTTGTAGACTCCTGGGGCCGTACCGGCCGGCATGGTGAAAGTGCCAACACACGGGTATCCGTCTCCAGCGCGTCCCGAGGGGATTGTCTGCGCTTCGTCCGTGAACGCCTCGCCGCAGTTGCCGTCGTCAAAGTTGTGCAGCTGGCCGTCGATGAGCTTGTCCGTGGTCAGGTCGACCGTCGTCGCCAAGCTCGTACCGAGAACACCAGTCCAGTATACGCCGTAGAACGTCTTGTTAGCTGCGTGCTCCTTGACAATATGGCCATTGGACGTGTAGCCGAAGTAGAAGGTACTTCCAGCAGTGAGCGAGAGGCGCGTGCGCCAGCCCGAGTAGTCCCAGGCGTCAGCGGTGCACACGGCCGCGTTCTTGGCCACGTCGGCGATCAGGATCTTGAACGTCATCTTGTCATTCACGTCGGCGTCGCCGCGACCCACGTAGTTCTTCATGTAGCCTTTGCACATGCCATTAGCTTTTGTTCCACCGAAGATGTACTCGGGTCCGCCGTTGTAGACGACCGAGCGGTTGGTGTCGAGGCAGTCGATCCAGCTGTGGCCTTGCACTCCAGCAATGCACTGCACCACCACTAGCAACACAACTGCTAAGAACGGCGTCATGCTCTCGCGTTTGGCTCTTGTCCTGCGTGAATGACGGCAATCTGGAAAGTGCGAAGACGACCGCAAATCAAAGAATGGGCGACAAGGAACTTGATCGTGCTGTTCGAAAGGTGCTCAGGCCTGCGAGTCGTGGGTGGCGAATACGTGAAAGAAAGCCTGGAATAAGAGATCGGGTTCCAGATGCTGGAAGCTGTGGGGCAGGCCACGAATGAAATATTCCACTGGCCACATCATGGCGAGCCTTGACGCCGGATGTCACCACTTCAACGTGGATGAAGGCGGTAGGGACAAGGCTGGGTTCACAAGGTCTAACTAACGATTTACAGGAACTTTTCTTGGTCGAAGTCGGTCTTCCTGCGGTTCAGTTGGCGCTTGCGCGAGTGATAGTCGTTCTGGAAGTGCTTCTCCACGGGCTGCGCCTCGCCGCCGGACTCTTCTCCTTGCAGCAGCGCTTTGTGCTGCTCCGCGTGCGAGGCCAGCATGAGGTGCGGCGGCACGTCCTGTATGATATTCTTGGCGCGGATGTCCATCCACTTGCGGAAATTCCAGTACGGCGCTCGCTCGGGCAGCTGCAGCGCGATCCGCAGCGCGTTGTGCCAGTCGAGGCGGCTCAGCCGCCTGTTGACCAGCATCATCTGCATCATGAGTCGCACCGCCTCGCGCGGGTTCTTGCGCTTCTCGTCGTAGCACTGGATGGCCTCGCGGTAGCACATGGTCGTCGTGCCCATGCGCTTGGCGTTCTTCTGCAGCATTTGCACGGCCGTCTCGACGGCGCCGCCGCGGATGTAGGACAGGATGATCCACTGGTACGTGACCGAATTCCACTCCATCCCGTGCTTCTTCATCTCGTTGGCGAGCGAGTGCATCTTCTCGAGCTGGTTGGTCTCCAGCAGCGCAAGGAGAGCTGCGTTGTACGCGAAGAAGTTAGGCTGCTCCTCCGCCGTCGGACGGTCTTTGAACTTGTAGAAAATCTCGAGCCCGCGCAGTCTGATCTCCTCTCTCTTGGACTTGGCGTGGCCCATGATCACCGCGCCGAGGTACACTCCGCGCAGGTCCTCCTTTAGTTCTTGAGGCATGACCTCGTACACCTCGACGACCGTGTCCCACTGCTTGCCCTTGGCGCAGGCCGAGAAGACCGAGTTGTAGATGGTCGGCGTGGGCTCGAAGCCGTTCTGCTGCATGGTGTCCATGGCATCCAGCGCCAGCTCCCACTTGCCCGTCTTGCCGGCGCAGATGGCCAGCGAATGGTACGTGGCATGCGTCATCTCGAGGCGGCGCTGGCGGATGGCGCGCAGCACGCCGAGCGCCGACTGCACGTCTGCGGCGCGCGCGCAGCTGTTGAGGATGCTGTTGTAGATGATGATGTTGAGATCGAGGCGGTTTTTGATCATGTCGTCGAAGATCTCGAGCACGAGCTCGTGCTGGCCAGACTTGAGCGCCGACGCCAGCGCGTGCGAGTACGTGACGCACTGCGGCACGTAGCCGTCGTTGCGCATGACTTCGAACACGCGCAGCGCGTGGCCGAACTGCTCCTCCTTGTAGCAGCAGCAGATGGCGCTCGAGTACGCCTGGATGCGCGGCCGCACGCCATGCCTGCGCGCGTAGGCCAGCACACGTATGCAGTCCTGCACCCGGCAGCGTTTGCCCAGCACTTCCACCAGGAAGGACGCCACCTCGAGGACCAGACCGCGGCCGTCGGCCTGCTGAATCTCGTAAAAAATGTCCAGCGCCGTGCGCCACGCGGCCGAGCCGTCCGTCGTCTCCAGCGCGTCGTGCAGGCGCGTCATGTACTCGTCTTCTAGATCGTCCAGCGGAATGAGGCGCGTGTCCCGCGGTTCGCGCGGATGACGGGGTTCCTTGGGTTTGTCGGGCTCAGCGAGGGCCTCGTGCTCTTCCTCAGCCTCATCATACTGCGGGTTGATGAGGCTCTCGCTCTGGGACAGGGCGCGCGCGCCGAATGGGGTGTTCAACGCTGTGTGGAACGTTGATAGAGACGTAGAGGAGGAGGTGGACGTCCACGGCTTGGTGCTGGGGCCTGCACGCAGCAGGTGGAAGGATACGCTGTGCGTGGCCGACGGATGCAGCAGCTCACTGGCCGCGCGCCACAGGCCGCTGCGTCCGCACGCGCGTCCCCGACGAGCTAGCATAAAGAGATTCGTGGTCGCGCCGATGATAGAGGATCGAATGGGAGGCCCTCGACGACTGTGGTTTAACGCATAGAGGTGGTGATTGGTCGTTTCATTTTGACCAATCACGGGAAAGGCGACGGCTTCAACTTGAGCAGGTGGAGCAAAAACAGATTGGTCGTTTCATTTTGACCAATCACGGGAAAGGCGACGGTGAGAGAAAGGATTTTAAGAACTCGGACAAGACATTGTCGGCGTGCTTTTGCGCCATCCTGCACGCTACTTCGTCCATGACGGTCTGCTGTACTACGACACGGGTGCTGAGCACACTCCTCTTGTCGTTGTTCCTCATGACGATATTGCATCCTCTTTGAGGCACATGATACACCGCTTAGCTCGTGAAAGGACCTACAGCTCTGTGAGCCGAGCCCAAGCTGTGCAAATGGCCGGGAACATATTTGCGCACGTGTCAGACATGTCAGCAAGTGAAACCCTCACCGCATGCCGCGCCACTGGCAAGTTTGCATATGCCCTCTGGGTGTTGGGAATCCATGAGTTTGGACTTTGTGCCCGGCCTTCCGAAGGACTCGGAAGGAAACACAGGTCTCGTGGTCTTTGTTTACCATCTGAGTTAGATGGCTCATCCAGCGGCGGTACCGGACACCGTTGATGGTGAAGGTACAGCAAAGCTGTTCGTCGATCGGGTATTCCGCCAATACGGGCTGCCGTTTCGATTGGGAAGTTTTGCTCCGCCTGCTCAAGTTGAAGAGCACATATCAGGGCTAGATACATGTATAGGCAGCGCGGATCAAGTCTGGCACTGGCGATGTCACTCCTCAACATCGTCCGACCGACCGACATATCGCCGTATGTCTGCCGAACGCAGATGGCGGAATTTGGACTCTGATGACATGTGCGTCGAGCTCGTGGCTCGATTCGACCGAGCTCCGTCTGTGCCAGCAGCTGGATCCTGCGGAGAAGTAAGTAGCGAGAGCTGGCCAGGACATTCGGTGGCAGAACTCGATCAGGATTGCCGACGGACGCTGCACTACTGGTTACGACTAGGCTTCATCATCGAGGTCGATCGGCTTCGGTTGGTAACTAGCGTTAGTATTTTTTGGCGCTAGCCACCAAGAGCAGAACGACCAGGACTTCATCGACCAGGACTTAGGTAGAGTGCGTGGACCAGTTTCCGAGTTAGGAGCTGCAACTGCGGATTTGAGCACTACTTGGTGCCTGGGGTGGTGCTGCTGGAACGATATGTGGCCGTGCACTGTGATTAGTGCCATTGATCGCACTCAACTTCTCGTCGGTGGTGGTGCTCTCTGATGCTCAAATATTGTTTCCGGTGAGCTGACCCGCTGCTCCATCGACAGGTGATTCAACTAAACACAGCCTCTACGATGTCGATGGTAAGCTTGCCGAAAAAACATGGGTACTGCCAAACCCTGACATGCTTTCTGGTGGACTTGAGCAGATCGACAGGCTGTTGCAGCAGTCGACGTCTGCATCAGTGGCTTCGTCGCCGTTCTCACGAGACTGGGCTGGTTTTGCGGTTAGATCTGCCGCCAGATCTCAGGTGATCTGGCCGGCTGATTGATGGCGTTCGGTCTGTCGTCCCGTAAACAACATCCGAGCCAACGAAGGGCAGAGCAAATGAGAAGCAGGCGCGACGTGCTCATCCACTCGTTCCATACGGGTTCTGGCCCGGCAAGGGCTCTCTGACATCGGGTATTACTTGTGCTGTCACTTCTGAATTTGCGGGCAGCCTCAACCAAGACGAGGACTTTGTCGACCTGGTAGCGTGCGTCGACCAGTTTCCGAGTTAGGCGGTGCCCGGGGGAATGTTGCTGGAGCGCTATGTGGCTGTGCACTGTGATTGGTGCCATGGTCGCACTCAACTTCTCGTCGGTGGTGGTGCTCTCCGATGCTTTCCGGTGAGTCGATCCGCTGCTCCATCTCAGGTGATGCAGCTGGGCACGGATTTGTGCCATGGATCGCACTCAACTTCTCGTCGGTGGTGGGGCTCTCTGATGCTCAAGTATTGTTTCCGGTGAGTTGACCCGCTGCTCCATCGACAGGTGATTCAGCTACACCAAGTATTAACTGTACACTTGATCTGAGTATGGGTCTCATGCTGGGCGGTGACTTTTTATCGCCGTGTTTTGGAATTACGGGTAGTTGTTCGATGATAAGAATATAACAACTGATTCGTTGCGATGTGTGCGTTGCTCATGTGCGCTCAAGGCCCATAACGCACGCGCTGGTCTGTCTTCTATCCAGAAATATGAAGTGACGGACTCACAATGTTAAGTTAACGTACCAACATCCTGGTTGGGCGATGACTTAGTCGACCCACTGTACAACCCGATGTCAGAGAGCCCTTGCCGGGCCAGAACCCGTATAGAACGAGTGGATGAGCACGTCGCGCCTGCTTCTCATTTGCTCTGCCCTTCGTTGGCTCGGATGTTGTTTACGGGACGACAGACCGAACGCCATCAATCAGCCGGCCAGATCACCTGAGATCTGGCGGCAGATCTAACCGCAAAACCAGCCCAGTCTCGTGAGAACGGCGACGAAGCCACTGATGCAGACGTCGACTGCTGCAACAGCCTGTCGATCTGCTCAAGTCCACCAGAAAGCATGTCAGTCCTCCTTTGCTGGCAATGCCCGCATCCACACTGAAACGACGCACTTGCGGATCACATCGTCGTCAATGCTCGCCCAGATACGACGCAGATTTATCGTTAGGTCCTCGATGGAGCTGGCGGGGCACCGATTAAGCTCGCGCTTCATGATCGCCCAAACATTCTCAATGGGATTGAGATCCGGGCTTTGGACAGGGTGCCAGAGGTCGTGCAGCTGCAGGCTCTTGAGGAACTTCTTGGTGGCCTTGGCACTACGCGCAGGATCGTTACCCTGCACGAAGTTCGTGGGTTGAGGAAGCCCTAGGAGATGGCGAGTGATCGGGATCTCCTGCTTCAACACATTGCGGTAGTACTCGCCGTCGACCGACTTCTCGCAGAAGTGCATCGTCCCGACGTCTTCGCCCGAGATTGATGACCACACCATCAGCGACTTGCGGCCGGATTTAAACGTCGGCAGATGCACTTCTGCGAGAAAGCCTCGTTCGCCCGGCGCCAGACTGAAACGCGTCCAGTCTTGCCATGGAGCGCCACGGATGCCTCGTCGGTGAACAGCACCGACTCCCAGTCCTCCGTCTCTAAGCGCGTTAGCCTCTTTGTGCAGGCAAGTCGCCGCTTACGGTGCTTCTTCGACAGGTAAGGCTTCTTTCGGGCTGACCGTTCGTTCAGACCCACAGCGTTGAGTCTATTGCGCACGACTTGTGGCGACACCGTATGCCCGGTCTCCTTGGAAACCTCAGCTGCAAGAACGGCAGTACTGACGAAGCGGTGGCACGGATGATGCGGCGGTCCTCGCGGACACTGGTAATGCGGGGGCGTCCGACACGGGGGGCCACCATTCTCCTTGAAGTGAGCAATGATGTTTCTCACCGAGGGGCGAGCAATCTCGACCAGCTTGCTGATCTTTGAGTAGCTGTAGCCTTGTTTTGCACTTGCTGACACACAAGCAGCGGATGTCGTGGGAGTGCTGATGGCGAACAGGGGCCATGGTGGTTGGAGAGTCTTAAGGGGGAGGCAAATTCGAGAGTGAGCAGTGCAAGACACCTTGGTTGCCGCCAAATCTGACATATTCGACTTCAGACAAAAGGAACAAGCGATGCAAAAGGCATATGCATATTGAAAGTTATGAGGTCGGGGAACCTGATGTTGCGAATCGCTAAGAACCTGCAGTGTCTGCGGTCTTCAAGACCAAGTTGCGCTCGAACCGTTCGCGGTCGAGCCAAGAAGGGCCTGGTGTAGACGCTTAACCTTCTGGAGAAGATGCGTACACAACGCAGACTTGATTAAGCCGTACTGGGACCCAGCACAGGTGGGTTCTCAGGAGCTGACGCCCAGCGTGACGGAGCCACTGCACCCTGCTCCGGCCTCAGCAGTACCTAGATGATGCTCGTGATGCATTCGTGCATGACCATTTCAACGTCGTCTGTGTGGCAGATTATCCACGACGAGGATCTTACAAGGAATGTTCTCGAGCGGCGAGCTATGTACATCAAAGATCTGGACGTGTTCCGGTTCGTAGAAGAGCTCAGTCACATCAACTGGTTCTACAGCAACATCGTCTTTCTTCGACGAAGTATCATCAGCATAATACAGAACGGGGATATTCACTGGACCATCGCAATCCGTCGTGAGTTCCATCGCAAGCCGAGAGTCTCAGTGTTAGCGTTTATTGGGGTCACTGGCATCATCGATTACTTTAACACGGAGGGAACTTTTGATCGGGTTCAATTTTTCACGTGCTGTCGTGATTTTGCGTACTCCGCGCGCGGACATGTACAATCAGTATCCTGGCTCAAACTCTGTATGGTGACACGATGTGGTCAAGGATTTTTCCCTGGGACCTGCAACAGCTGCTCGTCCCTGATTTTGATTGGCTGGATGGT
>AWVW02033540.1:0-14817 GCA_000500225.2 Phytophthora pinifolia
AGCTAAAAGCATGACCTTACCAATGTATCTCTTATTTGCGCATGTACAGTGGGGAGTATCTTCTGACAGTGACATGTAATAGCGCGTCGAATCTTTATACATGTTGAACCATTTTTCGGCGATATGTACGACATCGACATATCGACGAAACGGGGCCTCCTTAAACCTACATGTTGAAGCAAAATCAGAGCGTTAGTAAAACTTAAAGTTACAGAAATGGATACGTCGAAGTATAAAACTTACCCGGTGGCTGTCGAACGTGCCCCAGCGCAAACTTGAAGCGGCGCTTCTTGTGCGCCTTCGTCAGGAGAGGCTTCAATGTCGAAAAGCGACGCTGTAGTATCCAAGTACCTTTGTAGGGTTGGGCGGGGAGCCCATACCGCTGCAGCGAGACTTCGTTGCGTCTGCCGCAGTGAACGCGACACTGCAGCGCCTTTAGCGGCGACGTTTGGGTACAGCATTGCTCTTGGTTGGCGGCGATGTTGGGCGAGCAGCATGTCCGGCATGTCACGCAGCTTCCAGATGCGTGCCACCGTCTCGCGGGTGCAGCGGCTTGCGCCCGCCTTGGCTGTACCCCACCAACAGACGAAGCTGTAAGGTGGAGCAATAAAGCGAGCTTCTTTTGAGGCGAGAGATTAGGTTCATTCTTGTGACTGCCCATTGCCGTGGGTTTGGTGCGGAAGTGTCGTGGCTGGACGTTGATGAGTTGCTGGAGTTGGCAGACGAGCAGCTACGCTTTACCAGTCGTGTCGTTACCTACCGTAGCAACATTTTGACCAATTAGATAGCAGTGTGGTCCACACAAAAACAAGTGTCGATGATTAGGTGGGCCATAGGAAATAGGTAGGTAGAAATGCTACTTACTGTTGGAGAACTTCGCAATCATAACACTAAGTGCATGTACTGAAGTACTTGATACTGTAATCCCCAGGCCGAGCATAAGTTCATTCAGGGGATCGCGCTGGGCCCGCACAGCTCCCTGCAGGCTCTACGCCGCCAGGCACGCCCAAGCTCTCGCTGGCCTTCATCCTCGACGATCACCGCCGTCTCCGATGTACGAGGTTCAAGCCCCGGCCCACAGTGAAGTTCAAGACTTGGTCCAGGTGGGAAGGGAGATGGGACGATGTGAACAGATTATAGTGAGTTGGATAGGAAGAGCTTGAGATCTCCACTAGCACTCTACCAATCTCGTTCAGAAGCCAATTGGATTGAGTGCCTCGGCAGGACTTATTGCAAGATGTTGATCTCGGCCATGGCGTCCATGCTGGCCTCGCACGCGGTCACGTGCTAGGCCTCTGTCGTCGACAAGGCAATTATCGACTGCCGGCGAGACATCCACGCAATGACACCCCTGCCAGCGAGAATACAAAACCTGTCGTGCTCTCCCCCTGCTCAGGATCGTTCACCCAGCATGGTGCTTCAGTGTCTCCAGTCACTTGGTCGGCTTCACTATTTCCACACGCATCAGGTCTGAGTGAGCGTATTGTATGCAGCTCACAACTTCATCGCGAAGCTGTTCACCACCTGCAAATCATAATGACCATGATCTTGATGCGCCCTCCTGAAGAACGTCATTTGCTTCGTCTGCAAGTTCTTCATATCTCAGAAGAGCATCATTCTTGTCCTCCTCAAGCTCAAGTAACTGATATTCATTGGTCTCGCCCTCCATTGACGCTGCGACCGTGATCATCTCGGCACCCACATTGTCGACATTATCGCACTTTCTTGCTCTTCCGTCGAGAAGTTTAGCGATGACTTGTCAACATCTTCCTCGTCAACTTCATGACGGTTTCAGTAGACCACTCCCCCCGCCACTCGCAGGTCAGATACGAATTTTGCCGTGTGCTTTGCAGGAAAATAGACCTTGCAGCCCTCCACGCTCTCCGCGTACCCCAGCAAGTAGCCCAACTTGGCGTTGCTGTTGTGTTTGTGCCGGCCCGGCATCACGGGAACGCGCACGTATGCCAACGATCCGAGCTTTCGGATGTGGTGCACGTCTGGTATGGCTCCGAAGAACATATCGTACAGAACTCCCTGTGTCCCTTATTGGAGGACCATCATCGCCTCCGCTCAATGGAGACACCCCCGCGGCCAAAAAGGTCTTGGGACGATGTCTCGAACTGATGAGAACGAAGAGCCGGTGGATGCCTTTGTTCGCGCCGAAGGCGGTTCGCCAAGCTCGTTGGGAGGAGCTCTGTGAAGAGTTGGCGACACCCGTGGAGTCAACGAGCGCTCGCAAAGTGGCCAGAGACACCATCCTATTCCTGCGAGCTATGGGATGCAAGCCTCAGAGGCACCCCGCGGATGCGGCGATGCGAGTCTGGACACCATCGAATGCCGGGACAACTCTGATGAAGTGGAAACGCAAGCTCCGGAGTGGACTTGGTCGAGCAGTGGGGACGTCAGATCCACGAGCTTAGCGCCTTCGACGGATCAGACGCTACGCAGAAGCTTGAAATCGCCACGCACCGACCATTGGGTAACATCACACCCTACTATGTGCGACGCAACAAAAGTGAGAAGTCTATGCGATGAAAGGAATTCACACTCGGCCGCCCTCTGGCGCCCACCTGAACGCGCGTAGGTGGTACCTTCGGCTGCTGCGCGGCGTTCACTCTCGTTGGCTGCTACTAGGTGACTTCTGTCGCTATCTTCAGAGAAGTATTATTCTCCTGAGGCATCGCTCCCGTACTTGTCTTCTCCGGAGTAGCGTCCTTCCCACTCCGAGGTATCACTACCACTGCCGTCGTAGTACCGCCCCTGCGACGGTCTCGATCGACCACGTAGGCTCCGCAGGTCTAACCCAGCCAAGGCGTCAGACAACGCCCCGGTGAGGGTGATCCTTGGCTGGTACCGCGAGTCCTCTCGTCTGTCCTCACGGCCTCGGTTGGCTCCTCTGTCATCACGTCGGCGGCCGTAGTCTCTGTCGCGCTGGTCCCCCTCTCGACGATGAGCCCCACGAGAGTCATCTGTGCGTCGGTCATCGCCCTGACGACTGTACTCTCGGCCCCTCGGTCGTTGAAACGAGTTGTTTCAGCTGGCTTTGTGCCGTTCGTCCCTCAGGAGGATCTCGTTGATAAGATCTTCGAGGTCATGAATGTCTTTCACGCGGACATGACGCAAACGCTGCTCGAGGTCTCGATCACCGCAAGTGGCGTACATGCTCTTGAGCATCGCGACCTCCCTGATCAAACAGCACCCCAGCATTCCGGCCGTAGCCGTTCAGTCGGTTTAGGTATTCGCACACGTGTTCCTTCTCATCTCGACGAGCCGAGTAGTACCGAGCCTTCGCGGACTGACTGAACGATGAACAGGAGTACTTGATGAATGCCTCGCTCAGTAGCTTCCACGTACGCCTGGTCTTGAGCGGGATTGTCGGAACCAGTGCAGTGCCCCGTCTTGGAGGCTTAATTCGAAAGCCAAGTGACAGAGACCACCGAACCTATGCCCAGGGGGACAGACGTTTCAATCGCGATAACCGCGAACCCAGACGCCAGTTCGGTCCGTGTGCTCCATGCGGAGGCTCCAGTCACTCCGCCCACTACTACCAGAGGAGATGCAAGCTGTGCAAGCAAGTGCACGACGCGGGCAAGTGCGAAGCCTTTCAAGCGATGTCCGACCTCCTTCGAGCCAAGGTGGACAAGAAGGATCTGTCGCCGGAGCTTCAGAGCCTCGTCTACGGGAGTCATTTAAACTAGGCAGCCCACCAACTGAAACTGGGTTGGTCCCAATCGGGCTGCCACAGTTAGCTAAAGCCGCTGAAGACGCAGATTATGCCTACGCCTTTGTCGGGGAATGCAAACGGCTTGATGATGACTATAGACGAAGTGTGAATACGATGGAAACGGAACGTGAACAAGATGGAAGCTCCGGTACGGCTGGAGTAAATGAATTGGCAAAGACGGGAAGTCAGACTGCCACGGCGAAGACAGAGGGTTTCATTGCAAGCCTTGCCTGCGTCGACCGATCACCCCGAGAGCTCGTTGCGACTGCAAAACTGCTGCCGGGCGATGGTGGTCGTCTCAACGATATGACAAGAGAAAGCGGATGAGAGCATTGGTGCGAGGAGCAGTCGAGGATACCCGGACAAGAATACTCCTAGACACTGGGGCAAACGTGAGCGTGATCTCTGCCGCGTTCGCCAAGAAGCTCCGACTCCGGGACATTCCTGGCCACGGCCGAAGCCTCGAAGCCAAAGGAATAAATTCTGGGGTGATGGAGACTACTCGACGAGCAATCGTAAAGATTACCTTGGGGCGGGAGCGGGTCTACGAGTTCGAGCTGTGGATCGTGGATCATAGTGCAGGCGTGGATGTGGTGCTCGGCACTGATTTCATGATCCCCGCTGGAATACGGCTGGATCTGTTCCATGGGACAGCTCGCCTACCAGATGAGGTAGGTGGAGGTCCAGAATGCGCTTGACGAGTGCTCGTATGGAGCCCAGGAAGATGCAGGGCCCACCGAAACTCCCCACGTGCCAGCGCGGGAGTGGCGAGAGTTCAAGGTGCCGCGTCGGTAGCCGCCGCGTGACACGCATGAAGTACGGATCCGCCGCACAGAGTCGTGGGTCTCGACAGTGACTCGGTTCAGGCGTGGTTAGCCGGTCTGGGTCCGGTTGACCAATTTAACCCGACGAGACGTCTTCTGTGCTGCACACACATCCGTCCTCTTGTGGGTTCCTATTGGGGACCTCCCCAGAGGTTTCGGATGCGTACGGTTGAACTCTGGCAAGTACAAGGAGTGGCAGGTGCTCGCGTACGCTGAAGCTCGAGATCAGACGCTTTACCAGCGAGAAAGAGAGCTCTATGAGGAGTAACTTGTTCGTCAGCCGCCGGCAGTGGAACGCTCTCAGTACCCGACCCCGCGGAAGCTGCTGCGACGGCCTGTAGCTGATGCGAAATCAACCGTGAACGTGGTGGCAATGACGTGCGCGGAGCGATAGGAGCGAGAGCTGGAGCGACGGGATGTTGAGACCTCGGAGGAAGAACTGACTATGCCACTACGAGCTGATGAGTGTGATGAGGACACTCCCGAGGCGTCGGCCCAAGACGTTACGTCGCCTGGAAGTTCTGAGGAAAGCGAAAAGGAGCTGGACGATGAAAGCGACCTCGTGGGTCGCTTAGATGCGCGCTACGTTTGTGCTGTAGCTGACGCCCAGGTATCCGAGGCATCAACGATCCCACCCGATCAGTCCGAGCACCCGGCGAACGAGATCGACCCCGAGGATTACGCTCACGAGCTCGCCTTCCTGCCCGACTTGACGGAGGTCCCGGCGACGACGTTAGACTACTCCGGCAGCAATGTTGTCAACCCAACGCTGACACCGGAGAAGCAGCAACAGCTGATCAACGTCCTGAAGTCCCATGAGAAAATCATGATCTCGAGTGGCAACGCCCTTCCTCCACCGGCCTACGGCGTAGTGTGCGATATCGACGTACAAGGACACGCCCCGATCAAACAACGTTCCCGGCGAATACCTCTCCGGCACCGCTACGAGCTCTTGAGAGGTCTGTTGACGGCAGGTCTGATCGCCTTCTCTGACAGCTCCTGGGCGTCGCCAATTGTGATCATGCCCAAGAAGAACGGCGTCGACATTCGCCTGTGCATCGACTACAAGATGGTGAACGCGGTGACGGCGATCCTAGAGTACGCTATGCCCCTGGTGGATGACCTACTCACGGATATGGACGCCTACCTCTGGTTCTGCTCGCTCGATGCTGCGAGTGGATTCTGGGCCATCATGATGACTCAAAGGGCCCTGAAGATATCGGCACTTGTTTGTGTACTGGGTCACTTCGAGTGGCTACGGATGCCGTTCGGCTTGAAGAATGCGCCCATGATCTACCAGCGGATGCTCGACAATGCTTTGTGGGGTTTTGTCCAACCCGCAGGAGGTTGGATGAACTTTGCTCTGAGAATGAAGGAAGCGGAAGAGAGAACTCTGCGGATGAAACAACAGACCGCCGACGGCCTGATGCAACTCACCGACCCGTCTGCGAGGCCTGCGGTTGGACGCACGAAGTTTGAAGCCGATCGCGAGGGCTCGGTTTCGCTGGACCCAGTCTCACAGTCAGTGAATAGTCCTACCGCGGACATGTTCGCCACTGGATGAGCTGATGGTTCAACGCCGGTGCCCGTGTTTGGTCGTTCGTGGACGATATCTGCTACGGGAGTGAGACATTCGAGGGCTGTCTGGAGACATTGGACCGGTTGCTCCGCCGCTTCGAGGAGTGCCGCATCAGTGTGAGTTTCACCAAGAGTATATTTGTGCAGTCACGAGTGGATTTCCTGTCGCACGAAGTTTCCTTGGACGGTATCCGAGCGAATCCCAAGAAGTTGAAGGCTATCACCGAGCTCTCGTTCCCTCAAACGAAGAAAGGGATGCAAGCTTTCTTGGGAGCTCTGAACTATTACAACCGCTTCATTCAAGACTTCGCGGTGTACGGGGCGGCGCTCTACCAGCTGAATGACACTGATTTTGCGGACGGGGGTGACCTCTCTGTGGCTCGACAGAGCTTTGCAGTACTTCAAGACAAAGTCGCCACCGCGCCAATACTTCGTCATTGCGATCGCACCAAGGAGGTGCATGTGATGTTATTCGCTAACGACTGGGCTCGGAGCACGACTCTGATGCAAGAGCATGAAGGAAAGTTGCACCATGTCCGCTTCTGCAGCAGAGTTCTGAAGGATGCTGAGATAAACTACCACCCAGCCGAGAAGGAGGTGCTCGCGCTACTGCAATCACTGAAGGTGTGCTACACGCAGCTTGCAGGACGGGTCACACTCGCTTTTCGACGCTCGAGTGGGTCCACAAGTAGAAGACTCTCTTCGGACGGGCACTCCAGTTCGCGGTGCTGCTATCGCCGTGGCATCTCGTGGTGACGCGTGTGAAGGAACACGATATTGCATTCGCCTAGTTGTTGCAATCCACGATCACTAGTAGGACTCTCTGGCGCGTGTTGCACCACCGTCAACAAGGGATCTGATGCCTCGACTAGACCCTCACTTGCTCTACGCGAAACTACCACGCGACTACCGAGGCTTCGTCCTCTCGTTCGACGGCTCTACCAAGGTAGCGAAACTCGGCGGGTACGGCAGCTGCGCCTGGATCCTCTAGAAGCTACCGAAGTGGACGGTAGTGATCGCCGCGAGTGCTTACCTCGAGGAGACAACGGTCAACATTGCGGAGTACACTGGCATGAACAACGGCGTCTCGGCGGCGCTCGATTATGGCACCGAGGGGTTGGTCATCGTGGGAGACTCAAGGCTCGCAATCCAGCAATCCCTCGGGGTGATGGCATGTCGGAAGGAATCTCTCCAGTCACAGCTGAATCGTCAACGAGAGCTCACGGCTAAGTTACGGCCCGTCCGATATCTACATGTAATACGAGAGTACAATGCAGCGGCGGACTCGCTAGCGAGCGAAACGTTGGAGAGCAAGACGTCGATGGTGATCACGGATGAAGGCAGGCGACTGGAATTGACGGAGTTGAATCGCATCGGAGAAGTCATCTATGACATGATGCAAACAGACAAAGTCACGACGGTGGTAAACAAATCCTCTATTAACTCCATGCGAGTGTGGTAAAAACGAGACGATACCCGCTGACGGATTTTTTTCGATTTCGTACGAGATGAGCAAGAATCAGGTCAAGTTGCAGTGGTCACCATCCGAAAGCGAGAGCTAGACGCGTCCGATTCGCCGAAGAGTCATCTGCGCCAAGTGACAACGACCTTATGTGCGACGAAGAAGCCAGTGGCGAACCCGCAGACCCCTCGATCGATATCCCGGCCGACGAACAAGTCGCCCAAATGGAGTCCGCTACGACTCCTAGTACTGAGGGTGTAGACGCGGTGGAGATCCAGGAAGAACGGCGCAGAAGAATTGCGACCGGACAAGACGAAGAACAGAAGTGGTCAGATCTCAAAGCCGTGTTGCGAGGAGAGGAGTCAGAGCTCTCATATACAGCAACTCGGGACGCTTGGAAGAGGGCTGACAAGTTTGTGTTGAGCGAGGACAACGTGCTATACTACCTGGGTGTGAACCGTCGGTGGAGCAAACAAGTGGAGGACGAGACATCGCCACGATTGGTGGTGCCTACAACGATGATTCAAGAAGTTCTCCAGAATTGTCATGACTCGCTGGAAGGCGGGCATCAAGGTGTTGTTCGAACGTTCCACCGAGTAAAGGCAGATTATTTCTGGATCGGACTGTACGCCGATGTCAAGAAGCATGTGGACTCCTGCCCTGACTGCAGCTCGAGTAAAAGCAAACCGCATCTTCGAGGGTACTCACCCGGGAACATTCTGGCAGAGTACCCGTTCCAGATGGTGTCAATGGACTTTGTGATACCATTGCCGAAGTCTCGGAGAGGAAACACAGCCTTGTTGTTGTCCAATGCGCGTTCACCGGCCCGCCATGGGAAAAGCGATGTCAGACACCACCGCGTTAGTTGCCCAGGCGTTTGAGGAATGGGTCTACACACGATCCGGGGCCCCGACGCTGGTACGGCACGACCGAGATCCACGGTTCATGAGCGAGGTCTTCCGGGCGTTCTCAGAGATGATGCAGTCTCGGTCGCGAGCGGCGTTAAATTACCGGCCACAAGCAAATGGACAACAAGAGAGATCGGTCAAGACGGTGATGCAGTCAGTACGGGTGTATGCTGAAGATCCGCTACAGCAGGATTGGGACGACATCGCGGAGAAGTTGATATTCGCGATCAACAACTCCCAAGATTCCACACGGAAGGAGACCTGGTGCAAGGGTGGGATGCGAGAACGACGTTTCGAGCGATGTCTTCTTTACTCAAACGAGGTAGAGGTCGACACTCAGACGCCATGGCGTGGAGATGAGAAGTCAATCGGCAGCAAGAAATTTCTCTCCACATGGCTCATGAGTATCGAGCAGAGGAGAAGGCTCGGAGAGCTCGCGTGCACAATGATATGTTCAGCCGCCGTGAACGGGCGGCAGTTCCGAGGGCTCGCCACAACGACAGCCCAGAGGAGTCAGACGAAGGCATTGCAGATGCGCAGGACGGGGACGAAGGTTCGGGCGATGGGCCGACCCCTCTGTTCAAGCGTGGAGGCAGAGTTTGGCTGTACATGGCGAGAGTCAAACCCGGGCTGGTGAAGCAACTGGCGCATCAATGGCATGGGCCGTCCAGGATCAAGAAGCAAGTCGAGGAGTTTACTTTCGAGCAAGACCTACCGGACACGAGTCGGTACAGGTTTCATCCAGTGGTGCATGTATCTCGTCTGAAGGCGGTGAATGAATCTGCAAAGCGACCGAAGGTTCAACTGACGCTCGACGTAACTGAAGACTCGCGCTTCGACTTTAGCGAACAACTGCTACCCGAGGACATCTGTGAGCCTGAGAATTCGAGGTAGAGGTCATCCTGGATGGCCGAACACCACTATCAATCGGAACTACCCGAGCCGTAAGAGAGTTCAAGGTGAAATGGGTCGGTTTCGACGGAGCCCACGGCCAATTTGTCTTGCGGAGGACTGCTTTACGGGTATTTGAGGGAGAAGCGTCGAGATCAGCGGCTGCAGATGGTTCAGTCGCTGATGAGACTTAGCCGAAACCTCGCCCGAGGTGTAAACTGCCTGAGGGGACAGCACAGCCCTCAGTGAGCAGACGAAAGATGCTAGTATCTTGAAAATGACGACCTGCGGAGTGGGGCAATGAAGCCCGCTCCGCAGGATGACTACTGCAGAGATTGCGTGTGGACACAGCTACTCAAACTCGAGAAGGAGGAGATGGTGTTTTGATATTGCATGTGAAAACATAAGCATTACGACGTGGAATTGAGAGACTGAACGCACTCTAAGCTGCAAAACTACTACTTCAAGACGACAGATTACTTCGAAGCAGCTTAGAGGAGAGAAGACGGGTCCACCGAGGACTCACACCGTCGAAGAACTCGCGATTTTGGCCAGAACAGATAAGTCGGAAGAAGAGCCGTCAGGCGCAGACACCTCAGACGACTCGTCTCCGTCACCAGCCGACTACGATCCTGAAGACGCTGCTGGGCCCACGGAGCGCGCCACAAAGAGCGATCCAGGTGTGGGCTCACCATGAGACCGTCCAGTACTGCCTGCTCCGTGGTGTTCCGAGGAACAAACAAGGGCACCGATGGGTTACAGGGGGCGAAAGTGGTGTTGAATGGGTACTCGATGGGCACGTCAGCCCAAAAATTACCCCATGGTTCACGGAGATCCAAGGCCAGCACTTCTGAAACCCAGTCGTCCGTCGAGGGCACCCACGTGAGCACCTCGAACGAGTACGACAGCACCGAGGGCTCCAACATCAACTCGGCGGAAATGCTATGTGGGCAGAACGGCCCAGCTCCAGTACCGATGCGAAGCTTGCTGCCGGAGGCGATCAGTCCGTAGATTGCGGGTGCGGTCGAACTGCCAAGATCTCTTGGTAAGCCACCGCGTCGGAACCGAGCTCTGCTTCCAACTGGTTGAGCCACAATTCCACCAGAGAAATCGGGATCCAGTGGGCTCGTTCCCAGAAAGTGAAACCCAACTCATCAGACTCCTTGGGCCCCACCGCGTTGCCTTGCAGCTGTCGCCAGACCTTGATCACCCTGTCCAGACCCTTCGGACGGGGAGAAACAGGGGCAAGCGGCTCGTTACCAGGGTCGAACGTGCTTGGCCGCTCTGGCAGGTTCCGACGAAGAACTTGCCAAGGGTGCTGGGGATCCTGATAATCCGCGTACGCCCTCAGGCTATCAACCGACAGAGGGATAGCACGGTAAGTGGGCAGAGGAGCCGGCATCCGAGCGTTGTGGACCTGGCACCAAGTCTCCATTGCTCCACGAGAGGTGAACGGAGGCGTGAGGAACTTGGTGGCCGAAGACGGAAGCTTCCCTGACGAGCGGCGAACAGCAGAATTCCTGATGCCGGTGGCGGCGGAGCACTCGTCGCGGGTGCGAACGAGTTCGCGTCCGTGCCCGGAACCGTCGACAACGTGGCCGTGATCTGGTAGTGCACTGGCCGAGCACGGCGACGTATAGTCGATGCCTGCGAACCAGCGCTGACGGTCGGAGTCGCTTGAGACCCCGCAGAGGTTACCGGGGCAGCGACGACAATCGGAGCACTGGACCCAGCGATTGACGACAATGCAGAGCTCTGAGAGGCCTGCGAAGGCGGAGCAACTGACGGCGCAGCCACCCTGCCGGAACGCGAGAGCAGACGACGACTCGCCAGAACTCCAGACGCAGCAACTGTAGGCGTCTTCCTGGTGGGTTGACGACGACCCAGCACGAGATCATCCGAAACCAACAGGTTCTCCAGCGCTGTCTTCGATCGGAGATTGGCAGTCGCCGACGCAATGCGAGTCGGACGGCTATCTCGGCGCGGAGGAGTCGCCAGCGAGAATTCTGGAGGAGCTGCAGAGTCCTCAGACTCGTCGTCCCCATCCAGTAAGTCCACAACAGTAGGTTGCAACGCTCGGCTCGCTGGAGGAGAGGCCGGAGAGGGTGACGGTGATCCTTGGGCCGGAGTACCAGGCAGCGACGCGGTAGGAGCCGACGAGTCCGAACTCGAACTCGAGGTGGAGACGTCGGAAGTGTAGTTGCCAGGCTCGGAGCCGCAGAGGAAATAGCAGGAGCTCCAGTATTTGCCTGCGAGACGACAGCAACCCCAGCCGGGGTACCACGGGTGCGAAGGTTAACGGACGGACGACCCAGTCACTTAGTTGCCGGCAGACGAGACCTGGGGAAACCCAACCGAGAGACCGGGGCGGAGACCGATGTCGACGGAAGGCCGAACGAGGCGTCAGCGCTCGGCAGGAGCCTGCACAGGACTCGAGGAAGGAGAACCACTCCCTGAGTCATCTTCCAGCTCCTCCTCAAGACCAGAGCGCTTGGCAGAAGTCTGCAGCGCAACGATGGGAGGCTGAGAAGACGGTGAAACCACGGGAGGCAGGGTCCTGAGCGAGACGCTGGTTCAGAGTCGTGATCTGCTTGGTGTACGCGACAACGCCCTACTCGAATTCTGGGCGCCCCATGCGGAGCTACTGAGACGTGGTCGTGAGCAGAGCGTCCTTGGCAGCAATGCGCGCTTCAAGACGTGCGACCGTCTCCACCGTCCCTGCCAACGATGCCTTGAGCGGGTCGAGCTCTCTGCGAAGAGCAGCATGTTCAGCCCGGAGACGACGCAGATTATCTTGGGCTTGGTTCCCCTCGGGCGAAGGCTGAGTGCAGAGACGCTCAGCAGACTCACGCGCGAACATCTCTTGGGATAACTCCGACTCCGCGTCCGCCAAGCTGTTGCGGAGGTGACCACACTCGGCGTACAAGCGGTCCACCTCTTCATCGCGACCCGGAGGTGTTGGAGGAGGGTCGACAACCGCAGTGACGACCTCTCCAAGGTCTGTAGCCCGCCCCCAAGCGCTCGTCGAGGTTCTGGGTCGTAGCGGAGCGGCGGACGACGGGAGACGTCGACGATCAGGCGAGCGGCATCACAGAGAGCCATCCGAAGGTCTTCAGCGACTTGCCGGGAGCTCTGGCGAACTGTATCCTTCCGACGCTGCGGACGCCACTTGATCCAGCTCATCCAACCTGATGTACCGAGGGAACGGCAGAGGGACGATGGCGTGGGTCGGAGCTGGCAGCGAGTGACCACTCGGAGGCGTAGCAGCAGCACCTGTGGGCGCGGAAGAAGCCGAAGACATCTCAGCCGACGCCTGTGAAACCCCGCCAGACTCACCCGAGATATCGCAGGCGCCGGCGCACTCGATACCGAGACGACAGGGGCATCGATCGGTGGAGCATAGGCGCTGGCTTTGGATGCTGCCAGCAGACGTCGTGCAGCCCCGCTTGCAACTGCAGAGGCGGAAGTTGGCCACAACGATGACGCGGCGCAAGGCACAGAGGAGTCATGCGAGCCGGGCGCCGACACGGCCCCGGCTGACAGAGATAAGCTCGAGACCGCCCCGCTTGCAGAGGCAGAGGCGGAAGTTGACGTATCCGAAACCCCCACAGGCGTCTGTGAAGGGTTTGCGGGTGGAGACCGTCGTGCGGAAGAACCCTGCGATGACAGCAGAACCACAGAGGTGAGCACGCCATGCTCACACGGAAGACAGAAGAACAAGCCGAGCAGGAATTACCGTAGGCGAGACGCCAAGCGATCAGAGCGCAGCAGCGCGCGAGCTGGTGAAGGCGGCGGACTCGCGAGCCATCGGAGACGACCAAGACACCACGACACGCACCAGGCAAGTTGGATTGTGTCGCGGTGGGGGCATTCGTGGTGTCGGTATCCAGCCGAGTTCTCAAGGCTCGTCGCAGAGGCAACGGGATCGAGCATTTCAAGAAAACGAGTCCGACGCCTCCGATCGGCCAAGATACCAAGATCCTCGCTATAGCGTAAAGAGTGACGTCCGTACCTAGGATAGGCAGAATGACCCCTCGGTCGTACTTAGACGGACAGGTCAGGATAGCCCATCGGTTTATACTTGGTCTCTGTATAGGAGGCAAAGGAGAGGCCGGAAGGCCAATAACAAATCCCCCTACACAAGAGTCAAGTCCGTCTACGGTAAGCCTAGCTAGCTGCAGAGCCTGGATACGCTTGGGAGCCAAGGAATGCCCGCCAAAGGACTCGAAGTTCATTGACAGAGAGTTACCTACCTGGCGAGGCCAAGAAGAGAGTTGGCCAAGCGATTGAAGGCAGAGTGGATTATACTCTGTATATTGTGTGAGAGAGTGCGTCAGACGCCTCCACGTTCTTGCCGCCTTGGGTTTCCCTTGGCACCTCTGTGTAGGCTTGAGAAAGCCGGTACCCTCCATCTGAGGGACCACAGAGTCTAGCGCGAAAGCGCGAACCGCATCCTAGCCGTCTGCTCGTGACTCCTTCTGCAGCGACGTAAGATTCGCGCTACTGGTTCGTCACCTTGTACAAGTCCGCGTCCTTCTTCAGTGCAGCGATTTCAATAAGTTTCTTGTAGTACTGGAAGTTCTGCCCGTTCCAGCGGATAGGTCGACCGGTCTTCTCCGAGACCTCGACCTCTCAAGATGCGTCCGTCGTCGACTTGATCATCTTGTCATTTAAGTTCTTGCACTCCAGCGAGAACTTGGGTTCAATAGCCAAGTTGGGATTCGGATCTGGGGCTGCTTCTGGAGTAGAAGGTAAATGAGGCTCTCGACCTCTTAACAAGCATTGCCTGTAATTCTGATGCCGACCGTGGTGGCAAGTCCGACCAAAAGTATTCCGGAATTTAAAATTTAACCAAACGGTTGTGTGGAACGTGAATACAATCTTTTAGTTATACTATCTATTGCATGGCGCTGGTGTTGTTCGATTCCAGGTGCCTAAGCTGATGCCGAACGCGTCACCACTCAGCGCCGACTGCCATGCCCGGCTAAAGTTGCCGCTGCGCGATTGTCAGGATCCCGCCTCTCTAGAAATAGTTACCCTTTTGAATTCGATAATTCTGGACTGCAAGGTTCAGCGGGGCTGGTACAAACAGGTACCTCCTCAGTTTAATATAGAAAGCATATGGTATGGATGCACTGTCGTTGTTGCAAGCCGTATCATCTATGGGCCGACTGCGAGTCTTGGAGCTGCCAGCGCCAAACGCGGTGATGAACGCTTTGCGCGGCGACAACTCGAGCCCATTACAAGCATTGTCTTTATTTCAACCGCTCGTTCATTTTAACTTCAGGCAAGCTATTAGCTCTGTTAATTTGAGAATACAGGTGTCCCCGGGCTGGAGAGAAAGGTGGGAGAATAAAGAATGCGAGGTCAGAAGACTCGCACAGGATCTTACGAAGAGCGAAATGTACTGATTTTTAACAACTGCAGGTC